>CAKNWT010053146.1:0-11689 GCA_932066315.1 Andricus coriarius | reverse complement strand
GCCTAAATATTTTAAAACACCCTAATATAATACAATTTCCTTAAAATCCCATTAAATGACTAGATTAACATTAATATTAACCATCTTATGTCAATTTTGAAAATTCCAAGCAGTTTTCAAGATTTAAATAATTTGAAAAATATAAAATTTATTTTAGTAATTTAATGGGATTTTAAAGAAATTGAATTATTTTAGGGTGTTTTAAAATATTTAGGCATTTTCTAAACGATCCTAAGGAATTTCCAATTGATTTAAATAATTTTAAGGGAGTTTAGAGAATTTGAAAGATTTTAGGGTGGTTTTGGTATTTCTAAGGAATTTTTAACAGCTTATACCAATTTCAAGGGGTTTCAAAGCATTTTACAGGATTTGAAATATTTGACGGTCTTTTTATTTCAATAATTCGAAGTGATTTCAAAGGCATTTTAATAGATTTCAATTATTGTGGAATGATTTTAAAGGATTTGAAATATTTCAAAGTTTTTCATATTTTCAAAGATTAAAAAAAATTCCTAGTAATTTTTTACAGCTTTAAAGATTTCCAAGTGATCGCAAAGGAGTTTTAAACATTTGAAATATTTCAGAGAATTTTAAAAGAATGGAAAAAATTTTTAAATCATTTTAATCAATTGCCAAGGATTTTAATGATTTGAAAGTTTTTTCATATTGTTGTAAAGAATTTTCTAGAATTTCAAAAGATATGAGACGATTTTACAGAACCTATAAGGTCTTAAATTATATTAAGATTCCAAGGAATTTTATAGCATTTCCGAGGATTTCAATGATTTTGAAGAATTTTAAATACTCTGAAGGTATATTAATTTTTCCAAGATTTCAGGAAATATCATCAGATTATAGAATATAATGGGATTTTATAATATTTCAATGGATTTCAAAGAATTCGTTCAAAAGAAGTAAGGGATTTCCTACACTCTAAATTTGAATAAGTCAAAAATGACTGATTTCCAGTCAATTTTGACTAATTCAAACAGTGCGGATTCGACGACTGACAAATCAGTCAAAAATGTAGATTTTTAAATATTTTTTTGCAATTTATTTAATTTCATTTGCAATTCACCCTGAATTCTTGTTAGTTCATTCTGCATTTTTTGTAAATTCTTTTAAATTCTTTGGAATTCTATGGAATTTTTTCATCTCCTCGATTCTACTTAATTTAATGGATTTTTATGACCTTTTTTAGTTTTTGTTTGATTCATTCTGAAGTGATTTAAGCTGACCTTAATTTTTTAAGCATTTCATCAAAGTCTTTCAAATTCCCCTTCATTTTTCTAAACTCATTTCAGACTTACTTAATTCATTGAATTTTTTCATATTTGTTTCAATTTACTTGAATTATTTTTCAATTCACCATTTATTTATATGTACTTTATTACATTTTTTTCATTTACTTTGAATACCTTCAAATTCACTTCAATTTCACTGAAATGAATGGATTTTTTATTAAATTTTTTCCAATTTGTTTGAATTCTGTTGCAGTTAACTTGAATTGTTTCGAAGTCTAATAAATTTATTCAAAATTTGTTGAAATTCATCTAATATCCTTATCAATTTCTTCGCATTCTATTAAATTCTTTCAAACTCAAAAGTGACTTTTGGTAACTTTCTCGGTTTAAATAAATAAAAAATAAAAATAAATAAAAAAAATTAAAAATTACAGATTATATTGAAAATCTCAGCAGATAGAAATTTTAAGAATATGGAACAAACTACATGATGCAGAAGAAGGTCTTGCCTCTAAACCAATACAGAGATTTTTGAATTTGCAGCCGATAATATTTCCCGAGGAGTTAAAGGTTAAAAAGTACCTTTATCTTATGATCGTTTCAAAATACTCAACTTTGAATGGCTTTTAGTCCCTGAAAATTAATTACAACAAATCTTCAAAAAATATATGAAATTCTTTCATCTTTCTTGTACACAATTGTAAATTTTAGAGTCAGAAATAATTATTTGTTATTAATTTATTATCAAAAGAGTAGCAAGGTGTCATCTCTGAAACTAAACAACGTACGGTGGTAACTCTTGAAGCAAATTGCACAGTTTTGGCTTCTAAAAATGGCTAATGCAGTGTCAATGAGCAAAAAGTTTCGCTTGAATTAAAAAGAAAAATATTTTTTCTTTTTCGAAAAATACAAATGGCTTTTTGATTGTCTAAGCACCCGCACCTACTCACTCCTATGTTAAGTGCCGTTCCATTAATAATCGAAAAGCCCTTTGTATTTTGCGGAAAAGAAAATAATTTTTTTTAAATTTAAGCGCAACTTTTTGCTTATTGACACTGCATAAACTATTTTCAGAAACCAAGCATGTGCAATTTGACACCCGACTACTCTTTTGTTATTAACTTAATAACAAATGATTATTTCTGCTTCTCAAATTTAAAATTCTGAAAAAAACATGACAGAAATTCCTATGTTTTTTGCATATTTTTCGTAATTTATTTTCAGGAACTAACAGCCATTCAAAGTTGAGTATTCTGAAACGATCGTAGGATGCTACTAACCTTTTCAATATAATCTTTAAAAAAATGGAGGTCTCTATATTTTCTTCACAGCTGGTAAAAATGTTACAGGATCTTAATTTTGGGCTTTAAATATCAATGGCCAGGGAAAATTAAAAATAATTTAACGAAAAATCAGGGAATTTTGTAAATGAAGTTTAGCAGCCACCCTGTAATTCTAGATGTTGAATGTTCTATTTCTTTATTTGTGGGAGCTTGATTTAACATTTCTGCCTGGGTTACAGTTCGGCTCCTCAAATTTCAAGATCCTCGAAACCTCGACTGTGAAAGGACTGCATAAAAGGAAAGTCGCCCAATATGTCATTGATGTTCTATCATCTATGTTCGTAGATAGATGCCTGCCAAATGCCTATTGTATTTGCAGCCTCAGCTTAATTCAGATCCAGAGGGGATTCGATAATCCTGCATTATATTCGCGTCGGAGTTGCAGAAACTGATCAAAAAGTCCGTCTCGAGTCAAAGTGAATACAAGCTGAGCAGGTCAAGTGCACTGCGGAACGAGAAAATTACTTCTAGTGTCTTGCTGAATTCAGACGGTATGACTGTTAGTAATTTGTCGTTCGAGTACCCATTCGCATTCGTATTTGGTTTGCTTGGCTAAATCGAAAAACTTTACTACTTTACTAGTCGGAGTACAAGCTGACTGAAACGAGTCAAAAATAAAATAATATTCAGAGACTATTCAAATCAGAGAGTGGCGGAAAGGAGAAATGAAAAAATCTGGGATGCTGTACTGATGGAAAAGCGATTCTGCTAACTTGTTACCTCTGTAAAAGAAATAGGCCAGAAGACTCGAGTCTTTTCAGAGTTTTAAATAAAACATTCACAATTTCATTTACATTGCTTTTTGCAGAATAAGCATGATGTACTATTGGCTTTTTTGTTGTTGTTGTTTGTATAGCACAAGTTCTTCTTTTAGTGGGATTAAGTACTTCAGGTAACTCTGCTTCATTAACGCGTCTTTATGTGACAGCGTAGAGTATAATGCGCCTCGGCGCATAATATACTATTATATATTAGTTTTCCTAATTTGAAACTAATAATTATTGGTCTTTTGTTATCATATAAATTTGATAAAATTGATTCTTCAATTACAGTTACAATGTTAGAGAGTGAACTGTTCTGACAGGTCTGGAAAACCGAATTATTTTCATAAATTTCTAGCCCGATGTTAAATTGCAAGCTGCAAGAATATTTATAGTATTTTTCTGAGATTCGAATTATGATGACGTTTCTCAATGTCCAAATCTTTCAAAATTTGACCACCACCAGATCAGAAAGATTAAACTTTTAATCATTTCAAAACATATAGAATATCCATTTTTAGAATTTTAATACATTCAAAACTGGTTTCTTGTTTTTCCAAAACCTACAATGTTTAGGATCCTTGCAATTCGAAAGCTCTTATTTGAAAGGCTTCCATTTTGGATTGATGATGATCAAAAAAATTTTTGTTAAAAGTTTGTTAATTTAAAAGGAAAATTAAAAAACTTGCGAGTACGATAATGTCTCAATTGGATAATTTTTATTTTTATTCCAAAACCTTTCAATTTTAAATTACGTAGGAAGGAGCAATTTGTACACTCTAAATTTCAATCAGTCAAAACTGACCGATTCTAATTCTATTTTGACCCACTCAGATAATGCGGATTCGACGACTGGCAAGTTTGTCAAAAGTGACTTTTTAAATCAGTCAATTTGACTTATTCTTTAAACTAGTTATTTCAAATGATCTAATCTACTGAAGTTGCAACTGAAACAGGACGATTTTCTAACAAAAATTAATTAGTTAAATTTTCAATTAGCGAAATTGTTTTTAAGCCGAAAAAAAATTTCTGAGCAAAAAAGTCAAATTTTCAAGAAAAGAGATTATTTTTCAACTAAAATGATGAATCTATGACCAAAAAAATGAATTTTTAACAAAGCAGTTTAATTTTCCAACAAAAAAGATTCATTTTTAACAAATATTAAATTTATAACAAAAAAGTTTGTTACAAAAATATATTTTTAACAAAACAGTTCATCTTTCCTTTCAGAAGTTGAATTTTGAAAAAAACTGAATTTCACGCCAAGAAGATTAATTTTCTATCAAAAAACAGGAATATTTAACAAAATACATAAATTTTCAACTGAATAGATGAATTTGAAACTAAAAAAGATCAACTTTCAACCACAAATGGAATACTTAATTTTCACTTAAAAAGATTAATTTTTAACCAAAAAAACTCATTTTCAACTAAAATCATGAATTTTCAACAAAAAAAGGAATTTTTAACAAATCAGTTCAAGTTTCAACCAAATAATAAAATTTTAAATAAAAATGAATGAGTTTTCAACAACAAAAAAGCTGATATTTCAACCAAAATAGATTTCAGTTCTAAGTAAAAAACTGTTGATATTTCAACCAGGATTTCCATTCTACCAACAATGATAAAGTATCAACGAAATAAATGAAATTTCAACCAAATGGTTGCATTTTCGAATAAAAAATAAAACAATTTTTAACCAAAAATAGAATAGTTGCATTTTCAGTTAAGAATAATTAATGTTCAACCAATGAAACAACGAATTTTCAACAAAATAGTTAAATTTTTAACCACAGAGGTGAGTTGTCAACTAAAGTGATGAATATTAAAAAAAAAGTCCCAACGTAAAATATAATAGTTGATATTTCGAACAAAAAAGATTTCCATTTCAAATAAAAAACAGTTGATATTTCAACTAAAAAAGATTTTAATTTTAAATCAAAAACAGTTGAATTCAACTAAGGAACCATGAAGAATTATTTTGTACTAACAATGAAGAATTGATCTAATCAGTAACTTCCGCTGACCAAATCCTAAATGTAGTATTATCTAGACTATAACTTTCATTAATTAAATACATCATTTTAAATGACGTAATCAGTAAATTTCACTAATTAAATCGGTATGTTTGAATTGTATAACCAGTAACTTTTACAAATTAAATCAGTCATTTTGATTTATCGAATTCGTAACTTGCAATGTGTTAATCTGTCTATTAGGATCAATTTTAATCATTTATTGAAATATATCAATTAATTGAAGAATTTTAATTTATTAATAATTTTACTATTTCATGATAGCAGATAATTTAGTTAATGCCTTGAAGGAATGTAATGATAATAAAATATAAGACAAACATAAAAAAACAGAAAAACAACTAGCATTTTTGAAATAGGATTGTGCATTAATCCTGTGAAGGCTCATTTCTTAATCTCACTTCACATTAATTTATGGCCACTTTTCAGAGGCAATTTCTGCCTCCGCCCTCTACATCATAAACCTGACTTTTTAATTTAGGACTTAATTTTCGTATCACAATATTACATCATCTCTCTTCTTTTTAATCTCACCGCAGGAAATCGAAACGAGTGTTTTTTTATCATTCCTATTGGTAGTTAAAAAGTCCACCTTTGTCCTCCCTCAATTTCTTTACTTTGAATCGAGTTCGTAGAGGTTCACCACCTGGTTCCAACTGTTATGAGACCTCTCGAGATCGCACCTTTTTCACCTCATTCCTCTCTGGGACCATTGCCACTCCCTCGAGAATTTCGAAACGGTAGGTTATCTCCTCGCAGATGGCGTGTAGCCCAAGATTGGGCTCTTCTTGTCGGTCCTTAGCACGTCTTTGACGTTCTGTGGTCCCGCTTTTTATTCACTCTGGTCGAAAATCAGTGTATCCCCAATGTAGATATTATCTACTTTTTGTTCACACGTCACCCCTCTGATCCTTTCTGTCGACACGTGCTCACATCCCTCAAGAGGAGTTTATTTCAAACCTAAAAACCTTCTCATAATTTATTCCTTTTCCGGTATCATTTCTAACTTTTACTTATGCCCTTTGATATATCACATTTTCTTTCATATATTCTTTGTTTACACTATAAACTGGGAGACATTTTCTGAGTTATAGACCCTTTGTAATAGACGCCAGCTTAATATTTTGTGGAGCTGCTATACTAACTCGATATTACATAGAACGCCAGAAATTTATGTGTTTCACGTCCAGAAAGAGGTCGCGGGGTTTATCGAACGGAGGGAAGCTTAATGCGAATGACGTAGATAGATTACATACTTTTACGAGACTTTATAGCAAAAATCGCTGGAGAGTTGAACAGCAATAGCGCTTCGCGATTTCTCCGACTTCTCAAATATTAAGTGATATGAAGAAGATATGATTGGTTCCCTGAAAGCCACCCAGCGGTGTTTCGTATAACGTTTTGACGGAAGTTAAACTTTCGTTTCTAATTCTTCTTCTCGGGCAGTCTACGACTCGTCCTCACACCTGCTTCATGACGAAATCGTACTCACGGTCTGGCTTTATGGACCCTCTGTGATCACGACAGGCAGTCCCCGACAACCAGTGCACTTTATCCGTGAAGTAATTTATACTGAACTCTACAGTCTTATGTTATTTTGAAAGGAAATAAAGGGCAAAAACGATTTTTGAAAACTACTTTGCGTAAAATATTAAAACTTATGCTATCACGTGGACTTGCCTATCTGCTAAAAGTGTTTCAAAAGATTGTGACTTTCTCTGTATATTTTGGATTAAGGAGTTCAAAGGTATTATTCATCTAGCGTAAATAAGGTGTTCTCTTCAAAGCAAGGTTCTTGTTATTTCAAGGCATGAATGACTTCATGGATATAGGTTTTTCCGAGTAAGTAAAAGCCTAGAGGGGCAACAGTGCGCTGGTGGTGGAGGGCTGCCTGTCGCTACGACGGTGGGTGCTCAAGGGTCAGACGGTATGCTGTTCAAATGTATAATCTATTAAGTGCCATTTTCGTAAAACCTTTTTTCCAGTACTTATGCACGGGGCAGTGACCTTTATCGGAAATGTTACCTACTAGGTTATACTTTTGGACAGCAGACGTACGATCTCGTCCTGAAACAAGTATGAGGACGAGTCGTGGATCGCTCCTTCTCAAAACCTACTAACATTCCACAAAACCCCTTCTAGATTATTATGATTTTGTTTTCTATGATTTCTTATGATTTATATATATTTTTGTTACAGGGGTCCCACGAACATTTTCGGCTAGGCCTTTCCGAGGAGGTTGGTTCGTTTGTTTGGTTTGCAAATTAGGATTAGTCTGTAGAATTTTTTCTCTACCTCCTTCTCCTTTTGCTTTTTTCTCACCACTACTTACTCGCTTACTTTCTCATAAAATGACCTCACTCTCGAAACTCTTCCGATACTTCTCGGCTCAACTAACCAAACACAAGTATAATCCTCGTCACTCTTTATCATGACCCGTAATCACTACCCCGCCAATGTAATATGTATACTTATTACATTCGTAAATATTTGTGTTTCACGTAAACATAAACTAACAAAACCCTGTTTTCTGTATAACCACGCTGATCGTGGGAAATAGTCAACCCGCAAACAGTTCGATTATTATCTGCTAGTTTTATTCCTTATCTTGCTAACGGCCTGTCCGTATCTCTGCAGCTTCATAGAAGATTGATGTTTAGATGTGTGACGTTCTTGTGGTACTGTAATAGGTATATGTGCGTATGAAGTATGTGGTTGTGTAGAGGGGCCGTCCATAAACTACGTTACTATTGTAATGGGGGGGGGGGGGAGCAAAAACTACGACTGCAAATAGGGGAAGGGGGCAGTGAAAGTAACATTACCAACTTAGATAACGTTTAGAACGGTTCCAGATGATAAATTTCAACATTGTTTGCGAATTTTGCGAAAGATGACCCTGCAATGGTACAGCTAAATAACAAGTTAATAATTTTGAAAAGCACTTTCATATTGCAGGATTAACCCTAGTTCCCCTATTTTCCTCTATTCCCCTTTTTTTGAAGAATTCTTGTTTTTCTCTGTCTTCAAGAAACTTCCTCTTTATCTCGTTTCTTCGCTTAAATGCGAACTGAATTAATAGAACCCAATAAGAAAATCCAATCATTTGTGATAAAGGTAATTTTTTTTGGTCGAAAAGTCCACTGTTATATTTTTTGTACGAAAATCATCTCGTTGACTTAAAAATTCTACCATTCTTGGTTCAAAATTCAATGATATTGTTGAAAATAAAACTATTTTGTTAAAAATTGAGATTTTTGAGTCAAAATCTCAGCTACTTCGTTGGAAGTTTAATTACTTTCTTAAAAAACATGTTTTTGTTCGAAGACTCACATCTGCTTGAAAATTCAACTATTTTCTTAAAAATTCGATTAATTTTTTATACAAAATTAATGTTTTCACTGAAAGTTTAACTAATCTATTTTTGGTTGAAATATATTCTTCTTGGGTGAAAAATGCATTTTTTGAGGTTCAACTCTTTGCTTGAAAAGTCTGAAGATTAATCAATTTAGTTGGAAATTCAACTGTTTTATTTGAACTTTAACTGTTTTGTTGAAAATCACCTTTTCTTTTAAATGCATATTTTTGGTTGGAAATTCAACGTTTTTATTAAAAGTTTATTTTCAACCAAAAAGGTGACTTTTCTACTATAAAAGATGAATTTTCAAAGAAACAGTTGAACTTTTGACCAAACAAGATGACTTTAACAAAATAGTTGAATTTTCAACCAAACATCTAAATTTCTAGCCTAAAAAAATTTATTTTTAACCAATATTATTAATTTTCTAACGAAAGATGAATTTTCAACAAAATACAACAATTTAAAATCAAAGGTTAATGCTCTACCAGAAAAGATGAATTTTCAACCCGAGAATATGATTTTGCAACCAAAATTTTTATTTTCTACTAAATAGTTCAAATTTCAAATAAACAGTTCAATTTTTTTTTAAAAGTTGAATTTTCAACTAAAGTTATAAATTTTGAAACTTTTCAAGCAAAGAGGATAACTAACAAAATGGAAATTTTTAGGAAGCGAAAAAGCTGTCTGTGAAATCTAAATCACTATTTCAAGATAAAACAAAAGTCCACTCCCAAGCTAAAGTGTTGCTGAATTTAGGTCAAAAATGTTTGTTTTTTTAATTTATCCAGTTTCGAGAAAATTTTAAACATAAATGGAATAGTGGCATTTTCAATAAAATAATTAAATTTTCAACCAAAAATAGCCGAATTTTTAACTATCCGCGATAAACGCTGAACCAAAAATATAATAGTACACATTTAAACAAACAAAAATTAACTTTTAAGCACAAATCGTTGGATTTTCGTATTGGTTTCTATTAACACAGTTTTCATTCACGCGAAAAAAATATCAAAGTAGGCGCCGCGCGCCTACTTGATAGGGTTTCGTAGCCTTTTGAAATCTTAATTAAATTGTTTAAATCTACCTCTCCTATAATTGCACTGCCATTATGCCCCTTCTTTCGTCTAATTCTGCTACCTTCTCATAATTGTTCCCCCTACCACTCTTCTCTTGCCCCTTACTTCCCTTACCATCCCAACCTTAATTTCCTCTTCCCTTCCCTTACCCTACTTCTACCCCCTTTACTTTTCTTCCCTCACTTACCAATACTTGTTTACTACCCCTACTTTCCACTACTTCCCCTCCTCAAACATACCATACTTACAATTCCATCACTTCGCCTACTCCCTTCTCCTCACTTTACCGACTCACTACTCTTTGGCCTACTTCCCCTCCTCTCCCATAATTCTTTACCTCTCACTTTCTATCTTTCACCTATCTTCACTTACTGGCCCAACCTTACTCCCCTCTTCACTACCCCTCAATTCCACTCCTTAAACCTCCACTACATCACTTCTCCTACTCACCCAAACTTCACTGCCACCCCACCCTTACCCTACTTCCCTTCTTCACACCTAACTTACTTCTTATTCCACCACTTCCCCTACTACCCCTCTTATTACTTCCTCAACATTTAATCTCCTCACTTACCCTACGTCCTTTCCGCTCACTTCCACTGCGTCTCCTCCCGGGAAGGAAGTACAAAGGAGAGACACCCGAATGTTCTCTGCGCGGGACTACGAGACCCTAAAAACGAGCAAAAGAGGACTTTTTTTGAAAGCAGTGAAAAAAGGAAGAATTCTTCCAAATAGGTGAAAATCAGGTTAGATAGGAAAGAGGGAAACCGTTATAGGAACCGTTTCAAACTTTATCTAAGTTCGTGAGTTTACTTTCGCAGCCTCACACTGCCCTTGTTATCAACTGTAGTTCTTGGCTTGACCCCTGCCCACCCCCACCCCCTCAACAAATTGGTAACGTATTTTCCCTTAAACATAACTTCGCACCAATTTCGTGTACCTTTCAAAGGAAAGATGAACGGTTTGAGGTTTGAGGGTGTCTGCAAGATAGAAATTCTAGCTTATAGAGAAACGCCTGCCATGCCGGAATATTGAGTCACACTTCTATTCACCTATGTTACCAGACACACGTAACATGACATTGCCTTAGCGACATAGTCGACACCCTGAACGTTTCTTGATCAATTTCATCCAAACGCGGCCAAGATAACAAGGAAAGCACTCCTAACATTCCGAGGGAATGTTCGTGCGCGACAGCCCTACAAACTGGGGAATGTAAATTTACACCTTAACGTACATCCGTCATAGATATATTACCGGCTTTGAGTTATACTTTCCTCTCAAAGGTGGAATTACAGACAGGGTAATTACTATTCACTGCAAAAGCTAAGAGGTGTAATTATAGCCCTTTTAGATGGTTGTTTCAAACTCAACTGGATCGTTTAAACGAATTTTTTTTTATACTCTAAGCTTCAATCAGTCAAAAGTGGTTTTTCAAATCAGTTAATTTGACTAGCTGATTATATCTGTCAGTTAATATAATGGTTATATATTTTAACTTAATAAATACTTCCATTTTAAATCAACTGAATTTAACCAAGAAAAACGAATTCTCAACCAAATATTTGAATCCTCAACTAAGGTAGATTAATGTTCAACTAAACAGTTGCATTTTTATCCAAAAAGATGCAATTTCTACTACGACAGATGCATTTTTAAATCAAAATAAAGAATTAACAAAAAATAACAACATTTTTAACTAAAATAGATTTCAGTTAAATTTGAAACAGAAAAATATGAATTTTCAACAAAAAGTTAATATTTTACAAAAATAGTTGACTTTTTAGCCAAAAAAGACGAATTTTCAACAAAAAGGATCAATTTTTAACCAAAAAAGATAAATTTTTAACAAAATACAAGAACTTAACCAA
>CAKNWT010053144.1:0-13281 GCA_932066315.1 Andricus coriarius | reverse complement strand
TGGTCTGCTTAATGTTGCCAAGAGAAGACAATTTTTTATGGGTAATATGCTCTATACTCTTTTTCAGAACAAAGCTCCTGAGTATCTATTTAACCTTTTCCAATTTGTAGACAGAGACCTTCCAGCACAGTCTAAGCTTCGTAAAAGACATAAAATCCTTAGGATTCCTTTTCACAGAACATGTCATCTTCAAAGATCATTTATAGTAAGAGGTGCCCGGTTATGGAATAAAGTTCCATACGATATTAGAAATGCACCTTCCCTGTATCATTTTAAGAATCTCTTTTTCAAATATCTGTACAATACTCCTAATCCAACTCTTGAAATTGCTCACTGGTAAACTATCACTTTTAGTTCTTGGATATTTAATTTGCGAGTCTCTATCTTCATTAACTTTTGTAAATATTTATTTCTTGTGTACACAGTTTTTCATTCTTCATTTCACCTCAGCATGCACAGAGAGCTACTAATTAATTAATCCCTCAATCTCAAGTACTATGCAATAATCTAATACCTAAAATGATACTTACTCTGAGGTAGACTCTGCTTATTTATTTATTTTAATTAGTTTATAGATTAAATTATAAGATTAATCAAGTATACTGCCGATCAGTGCTTGCACGAATTTGTAATGACCTTGTAATATAATATTGTAATGACCTTGTTCGAGGTATTGGAAGTTGAGGGTTATTTCTGCTGTTTTTTCACACATTTTCTGTCATATTCCAGACAAATAATTGTTGAAAGAAATTAAACTGACATCACCTTATAACTATAACGTCGCAGAATGTTACTATCTTTGACTAGAAATTCGGAAATTTTTTCTCGTCGAGTAGAACACCTTCAAAGCCAGGCGTCAGGTTTTTTTGGCCCGAATTTAGTTAAGACGTCATACCCATTCGTATCGGATCTTAGGTGCCCTGGAATGTATCAAGTTCTCGAAATATGAACAATTGATCATTTTTTTAGTTAATCCCGATCGATTAAAAGAATAGGAATATGAAATAGAATATCGTAAAGGAAAGGAGAATAAAATTGCAGATTGAAACCAGAACAAAGAAAATAAGGACTAAATGAAATGCTTATAGCAAACTTTGGAGAAATATAACTTAAGAAGATTTACCTCCTTTCAATGGAGAAAAATGGCTACATTATTTTGAGCACATAACTCAAGAGGCTATGAATAATAAATTTACTATTTCACGGCTAGGTAACACTCGTGAATTTGCAAAATAAGAAAAGAAGACTGTTATGAAAAAAGCTTACTGAAAATACCCTGAGGAAAAAAATACATTAGAAAAACAAAGCAAATAGGACAATGGCCCGGAATGGATAAGTAAGTAATTGATTATGTTAAAAAATGTCCTATCTGTCAACTGAACGAAACCACCCGTTTCAGAAATCAAGCAGGGGAAATTATTCCCGATATTCCCCAAGCACCTAACGAGAAGATTGCACTTGATATATATGGTCCTTTACCCAAAACAATAAAAGGAAGCAAGTATATTTTAAATTTAGAGGATAGATTAACGAGCTACACAATTTTGATCCCACTTACAAATGAAACTTCTGAATCTATATTAACTAGATTATTTGGAAATTATATATACTTGTGTGGAGCACGAAAAACAATCCTTAAAGATCAAGAAAGAACTTTTATTTCTGAATCGATTCAGCAATTCGAAGAGGCTTTTAACATCCAACACGTTAAAACTACTTCGTTTCACCCCCAGTCAAACGGTAATATTGAACGCATGCATTCAACTCTAACGAATCTGATTAAAACTTGAAAACCACAAAGAATGGGACGATAATTTAAAATACGTAAACTTTGAAATAAATACTATGAAAATTAAACAACTGGATTTTAACCCTTCAAACTCACAATTCGGAAGAGAACCAAACATTCTCTCTTCAATACCAACTTCTCCAACTATAACTCATCAAAATGTAATCAAAAGGTGAGAGAACAGATATGATTTTTCATTTAAGGAAAGCTAGAAACGAATTGAATTTAAACTTCAAAAAATCAAAGAAAGAATCGACGAGAACATCACTCGGGTTCACCCTGTCTACAAAATAGGATAAGTGGTAAAAGTCTTACGTTAACCAAAAACTAATAAGCTTCACCCGCCGTGGAAAGGCCCTTATAGAATAACTAAAATTGCGGATAACATCAATGTAGAGATTCAGATAAAAAAACAAAACCTTCCAAGTTCATATAGATCGTACGATGCCTTATCTTTTAAAGGAAGGCGATAAGGATGACATCGATTCTGATACTACTGGGAATAATCACGACGACTGACGTATATACAGTTAAGGTATTTTAAGACACGTGATCCTAATTCCAGTCCTGGAAAAAAGAAAAACGTATCCCTTCAATATATTATCCCAATACCTGAAAAGGTCCTCAACGTCGATATGTACATAGTACCAAATTATGAATATATATGATAAAGTATCGAGACTCCTACATCCCGGCCGACACGTTGAATCTTCTGAATTGTAGACAGATATTTATACCAACTGTACCAAAACCCAACGGTTAAATTAAAATACCTACAGGCAAATTATCGTTAGATTTCTCATGTAAAGATTTCTTTAAAACTAAAAAAATAGTTCAACCCATTTCTATAGTATGTATAAAGTGTAAGATAAATAATAATTGAGACATACTAAATATAAATACTGAGATAGAACAGCACTTATATGGATTGTTTAATGTAACCTACAATGCGAACTTTTACCAAAATGATACCCTTGTGCTTCGTAACAAACTAATTCAACTACCTTAACAAATATCTAATAATGATGTAAGATAGGCACGATTTAGCCTCAACTATACGGAGAATATATTAGCAAGTAATGCCACACACAGACGTTTATTTTCATTTTTATTCGTTCATTAAAAAATTTCCACGCTTATTAGTTAAAATGGAATAAAAGTATCTATACAAAAAAGGCCGACGTTTCGATACCGCTTTGTGCTTTTCTCAAGGCTGTCAAATATAAAACAGGTTAATATTTTACCATTTGTATTGTGATTATCTAACTATTTCTGTTTTTTATTATTATTGGAGCAATAATATATTTCGTGAATTCTTTCTTTCATAACACTCTCAATGAGTGGTAGAGGATAATCATTGAATTCTAATGTTTCTTTGATACAATTTAGATCATCACTCCAAAAATTAACATGACTTAATTTAATGAATCTATCAACTAAGATTTTAATTAAACCAATCTTTTGTGAATAAGGATGATGAGAATTACAATCAAGATATTAACCAGATGATGAAGGTTTTTTTAAAATTAATTCGCAATTAAACATTCATTTTCAGTTCCGATTGTAGATAAATCTAAAAAGTTGCAAGTATTCTTGTTTTCATTTCAAAAGCGAATTGATTGGAGTTTTCGATAATATGGAAAATTTCAACAAAGTCATTAAGTTTGTCAGTGGGAATTATTGCGCAAATATTTTGGAGTTCCTCAATAAGTTCTCTTAAAGAAATAGTTGTCATTGGATCGTTTTAAATAAAGCAGGTTTAGATTGGTTACTATCTTCCTTTAGCGTTAGAAGATCCGTTACAATACCAACTCATGTTGTGAACTATAGTACCACAATTCAACCACTTTTGCAACCCGATATTGAACTTCAACCTGGAAGGGCTAGAATCGTATTTTTACTGACAAAAGCAGTCTAAAGGGAGGACTCTTACGCATACCCGAATACGTAAACATTTACGTCATTCTTCCATTTCACTTTCACCGGCGCTCTCGCTTTCATCAGCCTATATAAACTATACTAAGGGCCCAGTGCGGCAGTCTATTCGTATGATACGACGAATTGTAAGATATATCTGTAAAACTTGAATAAAGTACCGCAGTTTCAATCTATTCGAATCACTCTTTTTTAAAAAGACTTAAGAACTATTTTTACACATGACAGATGATATCAATGAAAATTTCATACCTAGCCCCTGCTGAAAACGTAAGTATTCCTGTGAACAATCACTGCAGTTATATATTTTTTTACTTAATTTTACTTACGTCTCCCTACGATACATTAGAGAGGGGAAGGGGCTTGTCCTACATTATCTCTGTGGCCAGAAAAAGGGGTGAATCCCCCCCCCCCACGAGAAGTTAAAAGGGGAAGGGGTTTGACAAAAATTATTTCTGTGGCCAGACAAAGGGGTGCCTTTCCTTCCCCGCGAGACGCTGAAAAGGGGATGGGGTTTGACCAACATTATTTCTGGTGATAGACAAAGAGTGCCTTGTGGAAAGGCGACGGGATTTGACGAACATTATTTCCGTAGTCAGACAAAGGACTACCTTTCCGCCCCCCACGAGAAGCTGGAAAGGAGAAGGGGTTTGACCAACATTATTTCCATGGTCTGACAGGTGCCTTTCCGTCCCCCACGAGATGCTGGAAAGAGGAAGGGGTTTAATCAAAATTATTTCTGTGGCGAGAAAAAGGTGTGCCTTCTAGCTCCCCACGATAGGTTGAAAAGGGGAAAGGGTTTGACCAATATTATTTCTGTGGATAGACAAAGGGACTGCCTTTCCACCTCAACAAGAAGTTGAAAAGTGGAAGGGGTATGACCAAAATTATTTCTGTGGCCAAAAAAATACATACCTTCTCGGAATGGGCTAGGCTCTCATCTCGAGATAAACAGTAAACACCATGATTTCTATGGGGTAAGGACTATTAGGAACTGAACCCAAATATTTGAATACTTTTCTTGACATTTTTTCAGATAACTCCGAGCCGAATAAAACTCATTTTAAGAATGTTACGCTTCCACGAATATTTGTTGCATGAAAGGACAAAATAGGCAAAATAATTGCCAACACTTTTTAATGTCAAAAAATTCGTTATAATAATATAATGATGAATATAATAAGTTGGAAGGGGGCACATACCCGTTCAGTCTAGAATTTAGAGGCGTAGAATGGTGATAAATACTGTGCAAGGGTTATACATCTTTGCAAGGGTTATACATCTTGTGTTTACGACTTCGGGCTCTGAGGTAGCTCGACTTATACACGCTTCCGAACTTACGATATCTCTAACGAGGGTATCATCAAATTCTACAAGATATAGACGCCAATAAATGGTAAGCGACTACAGATAACACAAATTAAATTGCAAGACTGGATTTCCAATAATATTTAAAATAATCTAAGTTTTGGTCCAACTTTCTACTACGCATAGGACAATAGGTAAACAGTTGGCCTTTGAAAGGTCATATTAGTTCATATTTTTGAATAAGGTAATATTTCATAGCAGCAGCAAAAAATGAGCGTGTTCTACTGCTTGCGTTTTGAGCATGACAGCTCTGTTTTTTGAGCGGCGTAAGCAGAACTGCATATGCCTGCATACATAATATTGGAACTCGTAGTAGAACAGTGGTGTTAGGGTATGAGGGACAACATTATCTGTCAGGTATGAAATGTAGATGCATGAGCAATAGAGCGTGGTCAGAAAGAGACAGAGATACACCGATGCTTTTAGCACCACTCTGCACCTCCTCCCGTTGCACTAACAAAGTCCCGCCAAGGGCAAATTTTTTCCAGTAAATTTACATGCGCTTGGCTGCGCCGACACGAAGAGAAAGATCACGCTCAATCCGCCACCAACAGAATACGCTTCACATTTGCCACGTCTCTACCAATAAAAAGACAGTGCACGCCACGGAGTAGAGGCCTTTTCATGGCTCGAGCGTTTTTTTTTCGGAAAACATTCCAACTTTTGCAAGATGGCCTAAACTGCACTGAAATTTGTTACAATTCCTAAAAATTATCACTAATTTTCTCGGAAAAGGTAACTAGTGGAACAATGCTTGAAACCAAAAATATGTATCTCGATGAGATCTATAACTCTTACTCAAAATAATTTTCAACGTTTTGCGTATTAGCTGAGATAATCGCAAAAAAAACATGATTTTCATGGGCTTTTTAAGGTTTTCCCCATAAGCTTGGAATTCGCGCCAATTTTCATTGTCATATTTGTAATCAGCGCGCCAGAATACATAAGTATACGGAGTTTCAAATTAATCGGAGCTATGCGCTCTGCAGAATTCTATTTATTATTTCAACCTCAACATTTTTTACATAAATGTCACAAGAATTTGTCTTTCTTGGAGCAATAACTATACATAAGTGAAAAATCAACTTGAGAGAAATAGTGTTTACTATAAAAATTTATACTTCGTTTGGCAGTTTTAGAAGTAATGGAAATAATTTGTATGGAAATAATTTTTTTCGAGTTCTAGACGACAAAGAATTTTCTGAAACATTTTGCCTGTTTCGTCCTTCCATGAACTAGTTATTCATGGATGCGCGAAATTGTTCAGATCAGTTTTATACAGTCTGAATTTATTTCACAAAATTCAAAACAAAATATTTAAGTATTTACAAGAGAAATGTGTCAATCGGAATTAATTCAAAAAATAATTAATTGCGAATATCTCGAGAACTTTGCATATTCCGAAGACGTACCACACAGATTCGGAATCATGATATCATTTTGAATATGAATTATTTCAGATATTCCTTGAACACCTAAGATCCGGCAAGAATGGGTATAGCGTCTCGACTTTGTAAATTCTCCTGAACCGAGAGGTGTTCCGCTCTGTCAAGCGTCTTTTTTGGAAAATAGTTTTCAAGAAAACCCAAAATATGTGTATTTATAATTTTTGATTAAATTTGGAGAGTAATTTAATTATAATATTGTAAAGTGTCTATATGTCGATCTTTACAGATTGACATAGATTCTCAGGTACTACTTCAGTGTCTCAGGGATACTCCGTTGGATGCACTTCTTTCTGTTCCAATACAAGAACTGAAGTTTGCCCCAGCTTTTGGACCCAGTATAGACGGAGTAGCCATAAACTCCGGAGAGTTAAAAGAAGAAAGTTCGAATTTTCAAGTCGATACAGTCAATACGTTATACAGTATTTTATTAAGAAAAGACGTGATAACAAAACTGTCCAGGTACATTTTTCAGTTTCAGAAAATTCCTAATTATTTTTAACGGAAAAAGCTCAGTTACTTTTGATCTGTCAAACTAAATATTCAAGCCATTTCTATTTTCATGCATTTATAATAATGGTTTGTTTTCTAGATATGACCTTATGGTCGGCGTGGTACGAAGTGAAGCTTACTTTTCACTTACTGCTGATGATGCTCAATACGGCATTGAGGCAGATAGGAGAATAAAAATGTTACGCGAATTTGTACACAATACGTACACGTATCATCAGTCTGAAATCTTAGCAACAATTATCAATGAATACACGGATTGGGAGAAACCAGTGCAACATCCTGTAAATATTAGGTATTCTATCAAATAAAATTTCACATATTATTAGAGTACATACAATTTTCTTAAAAAAACTTGTTTCATTTTAATCGCATTATAACCCTGGCGGAACAAAGATTTACGAAAAACTATAATAACAAAATTTGGAAACGAGTTTAATCATCAAAACATTTGGAGAATCAATCGGCCAATCAATCTTCGGAATTTCACGATTAACAATGATTAAACAAACCTTGTTTATCAGTAGTTTAGTATTCTTTTTAAAACGAATTTTCGATTAGAACTAAGAACAATATATTTTATTGATAAGAACAAATTTTTAAAGCATTTTTAAAAAAATTCATAAAATCTTAGAGATTTCCAGATATTATACATGATTTCAAATGATTCCAAATATTCTGTTTTATTGATGATCTGCAGACGTCAGGAGCCCTTCTCAGTATACAATACAAACCAACAATGAATCTTCCGGTTCTATTTCTGTCCCTACCCCTCCCCCCTCCCTTCATTGAGCAAAGTCGGGTGGGATTGACGTTATAACTGGACTCTTCACTTTATGATGACTGGGTTATTATTTTGTCCATGATTTTTACTCGCAAAACACATTTTTCGCATCAAGTTGATAGTTGGGCTTTTACTTTAAACAATGAATAATACAAACAATAGAGTAGCCTCGGAATTGATTGAAACTTAGGTTGACGAAAGGCAAGCATCGGGTAGAGGCAAAGGTAAAGCTTCAGGCGATGAATGGAGACTGGGTATTTGGAATGTTCGAGGGGTGAATGATATTATGGAAAGATAATTACGAGAAACAATGCAAGTAAGGGAGCGAGATATTTCATTTGTAGCAGAACAAAGTAAAAGGGATGCGACAGTAAAATAATAGAAAATGGTAAGCTAAACGACGGACTTGAACTGCGGTCAGGATTTGATAGCGAATCACATACTTGCCAAGGAGTCAGTCTGATAATGAATGAGAGACCAAAACTGCATATCAAGGAGTATGCATTTTTATCTGCCATATTTTTATGCTGTGAGGGAAATGAGGTGAAAGGCGCCTTCTAGGATACTTTAAATTATACTATAGGTACTTGCGATAATGGGGAAAGAAACATTCTACTAGGAGATGTGAATCGATAAGTTGGAATCTAACGCAAGGGTACGTAAAGGGTGGTAGGTAGCTTTGGAGATGAAAATATAAATTTTAATGGAGACAGATTAGTTAGCTTATACTTGGAAAAGGGTTTGTTTATTACAAATACTTAGTTTAAGCACCAAAGCCTACACTTGTACACCTGGTACATGCGAAACACCACAAACGCAATTTGAACATGGCATACATTGACTACCTATAGGCGTTTCCCTCAATAACCCACGATTATTTACTTTAGGTCCTTAAGACATATAAGATCTGTCCTCACGTCATCTAATTTCTGGATCACGCTATGCACACATGGGAGACAAGGATGAAATGTTTTAGTCGTGGGTTGATGAGGGGTACCTAGTTCTGGTCCATTAGATAAGGAACATTCGAAGGTGATTTATCTAGTGTATTATGGTTTTGTTTAGCATTAAGCCCGCTGAGTTGGACACTCAACAACACGTACTATGGGTTCAAAATTAAGGCGGAAATAGCTGAGTCTCAACTCACTCACCTTCTCTACATGGACGACATAAAGGTTTATGCCAGCTCAGAGTCGAAACTGATCAGCCTACTTAAAATCTTGCTACAGTTCTCCTATGACATCAGGATGTCTCTGGGCTTGGACAAACGCAGAAAGCTGCATTTTCCCGTGGAGAGGTAAATACTTCACTGATGCTGGACAGCCGCGCTCTGATTGATGTGAGTAATATGAAGAATAGTACAGGTACCTGGCTATATTGCAGGCAAGGGGTCCGCTCCACTCTGCTATTAAAAAGGTGCTTGGGACGGCTTTTTCAGGTTGCCTTGGTCTGGTTCTAGCATCCGGCCTCAGAGCGCAGAAGATCACATAAGCAATCACCACCTATGCGATTTCTCTCCTAACGTACTCCTTTGGTTTGGTCTCCTGGTCCATGACTGATCCAGTTGTGTAAGCCTAGAACGAAACTTCTTGTAGATCCTGGATCGGGAGATAACCTTATTCAACCCGATTCCCCGCACGATACTCTAATAGTGGAATCGCAAAATGCAATACTTATCTCCGGTATAAAAAATCACTTTCCGTATCTCGGCTGATGGATGCGTGGGCCATTCTTACTTGCGTCCGGAGGTAGCTTAAATTTCTTTCAGACAAAACACGCTTGTGACTTTCTCTGAACCTGCGAACCCGTTCCCGTTCGTTGACAGGGAATTTCGAGAAGCCATGCAGCGACTAAGACCCAATAATAAACTTTTTCCAGAGTATTAGCAATTTAAGCTAGAACTAGACAACCGGAATCTATAAAGAGGTCATTAATTCATAAATCATCGCGAGCGACATACCTAGGATAAAAGCCCCTGAAGAATTATATTTAGGTGACGCCGCCGTCACTAATCGCAAGGTCTTATGTCACTTGCTGGCAATCAATAATACGGAAAATGATATATTTATTGAGGTTTATTGAATCTTCGCTTCTCGTATCTAGCCACATATGGACAAAAGTATGTGGTTGAATGGGCCGAAATCTTTTCGGATATTTAGCATCTTAATAGTGAACGTCTAACCTTTACTCCCATGTGGTCCAGCAGAGGATTCTCACCATAGATGCCGACATCTTTAAGAAAAAGCCATACCGGCACGCCACTGCAACTACAGATACGATGATAAACCAGGCCGGAAAAAATATAATACCAGAATTATCACTGATTCCATCTCCCTTCATAATTCACCACTCTGTCTTGTACTGCAGAAACGTGACGCGTCTGGACAAAAGAAGTGGCAAATTGTAATAGAGTTTAGGGCCTCAGGGTCTCAGTATTTCTCTGTCTTAGACCTCACTAGCGGTTTCCACCAAGTGGAAACACACACGGACGATTGACATAAAACTGGTTTCTGGATTCCCCATAACCATTTTAGACACTCGCGTATGCCGATAGACATAAGGAATGCCTTGGCTGCTTTTTGACGCCTCATAAACATCGTCCTGAAGGGGATGCACGGGAACGAAGTTTATGTCTAAACCTGCTAAAATAGCTGCTATTAGAAATTTCACCCACCCACAGAACGGTGCGTTCAGTCCGACCATTTCTTGGGCTCACTGGTAACTATAGAACATTCATAAGGTATTACGCAAAAATTAGAAAGCTTGTAACGGACCTCCTTCATAAAAATGGGGAATGGGTATGGGAATTTTCCCCAGAGGAGAGCTTGCAGGCGTTACGCGAATTTCTTTGCACTGAGCCGATTCTTTAATACCTCGACTTTAACAAAATGTTCATATTAACAACCGACGCTTCTGACTATGAAGTAGGAGCCGTCTTCCACCAATCAAAGGATGGATAGTACATTATGATCGCTTACAATTCAAAAGTCACGAATGCGTGCGATCGAAGGTACTTCAAAAATAACAAAAAATTCGTAGCTATCATATACTCTCTGGCCGACTTCTAACTCTATTTGCACGGTCGGCAGTTTATATTGGCATGCGATTATGAGCCCGTGCACTCATTCAAATGCATTACCAAACCCAGTAGAAGATTGCTTAACTGGCGCCTTCAACTCAAAGATTACCAGTATATTTTTGAATATTAGAAGGGTTAAGTTAATCGCGCTGAGGAACCCCTGTCTGGTAACTCCACAGATGGCTCGGGAGAATCCCCCGAAAACAATTAATTCCAGGAATTCGAAATATCATAAAACTTTTCAGAATCTTTACACATGAACAAGGCCTCACTAGAGTTGGGAAAACAAAACCTGTTCGTACCCTCCCCATTCATATCAGGTCGATAGGTGTAAGGTCCTGCCTATAACCTGATCTGAAAGTAACACGCCAGAACCTGGTAATTCAGTAAAAGAAAGCCCTGTAGCTCCTCGGAAGGCACGGAGAACGCTTTCGGAAGGCACCGAAAAAACGAAAATTCAGTAATGATTCTGGAAGCTTCAGCCATCAATTTTGATGCTCCTAATTTAACTGTGCTACAAGGCTCTTCTATAGCAAGAAATAAGCCAATCCTAAAACACGCTTCCACTAGGACCCCTAAAGTAAAAAGTAGCTTATCTAAGCCAACTACTAAACAGCCGGCGCCGAGGCCCCTCGGTAGTTTCCTGCTGAAATTAGCGATTCGAGTGATAGTAGTGATGATAACGCGAAGACCAAAGGAAATCGAACCTAAGAGATAATCTCCAGAAGTGTCTCTTTATGTCCAATGACTTCTTGTCCGCGCATCAGTCATGGTTTTGAGATTTGGAAGGACTAAGTAAAGATCATCAATTAGATCGTACTGCCATGTCAAACGACGGAAGTGATCTGAAACTCCTCAAAACTTTGGCAGTAGCCGAACCCTGCACAGAAAATGACGATGTATTTAATGATTGAGTTAAAAATTGTTCATTTCGTACACGGGTAATAAAGCGACGGAGAGAGATACCCAAAATCAATTCAAGTCTCTAAATGTTAAAAAAAATTCAAGAGTGGAAAATAAAATCCTGAAGTGGGACCGCAAATAGCGATTGAAAATTTCAGGGCCGATAGAGGAAGCACATTTGTTTTAATGATCTGCCAAAGGATGCATTTTCGGCTTGAAAAAACCGATGAAATGTATCGGCAATGATGTTTTGATCAAGCCGATCGAAACTTTTCAAAAACGTATGGCGAGAATATTCTTTTTAACCCCTAAATTCTTGCATATGGCATATCCTCTGCGTCTTTTTTAGCAACGAAACCGCTTATGCGATTGCGCAATGACGAATCTGAGACTATGGGCATCCAAAGAATCCGCTCTTACCATGTCTTTATCAGAAGAATCTTTCAAATCTTACCATTGTAAAAATGTAGGAGATATTACAAAAATATTCGGTGTTTATTAGAATCCCAAACCAAGTTCAATTGTGTATACTGTAAAGGCATCGGATATCAGCGCACCCGTGACAAAAAGAACTATCTTATCTGAAATCGCTTAATTATTCGACCAGACCGGATTGCTGGGTCTTGTTATATCACCGCCAAAAACCATTATGCAATCTTTGTGCCAAATAACTATATAAGCTAGAAATAGGCTTTCCCCATCGAAGTAGCCACGAACTGATTAGAATACAGAAAACAATGTATTATTTTACAAGAAATTGAAATTAAACTAACAAAAGTTTTTGGCGATTATGTTTATCTTCAAATACATGGTATTTGCGACGCCAGCCAGAAGGCATACGGGACCTTAATTTACATTCGATCAAATGAAAAGAATGGAATACATTCCACTCGAATAGTTTTTTTTTTCAAATCTACCTTTAAAAATGGTATCGTTACCGCGACGAGAGCTCAGTTCGGCACTGGTCGATGGGCGGTTCAGCAGATACAAGGAAACCCGAATTTCTTTTTTGAGCACTGTTCACAGACGAGTCGTACTTTACAAACCACGGTAACATTAATTGACACAGCATGCATTATTGGAGTGTACAAAATCCGCACTGGTTGCGTGAAGTTGAGCATCAGCGTCTATGGTCAGTGAATGTTTGGTGTGGAATAATTGGAGATCAACTTATCGCGTATTGCTCGAAGACCTAAACTTGGAAGTGCGACACATTATTTGGCAACCGCGAGGGAAGCACTCAATCGCAAATTAAATGGCCAGATCTTACGGCGCCAGATTTCTATTTTTGGGGTTATCTAAAGCGTCGCGTGTATCACGAAGAGCCCGCATCTCGTAATAACATGATCGAGCGAATCAGGTTTGCTTGTATACAAATAACACCAGAAACACTTCGCAGTTGTTTGGTTTATTTCGAATCTCAGATTAACAAGTGCATCGAAGTACGAGGACAACCTTTTGAGCACTT
>CAKNWT010053062.1:0-11376 GCA_932066315.1 Andricus coriarius | reverse complement strand
ATATACTTTAGTACTCTGAATAGCTTTAATGTTAAAAATATTAATTAGTGTTTTCTGTAGGCCTGAATTCCTTAAATTAATGTAAGTGTTACACAACATTAATTGGACAATCATATACATTTTTTTATAACAGAAAATCATTTATTATCAAATTTTTTATTTCCTTGTCTAATTAAAGTTGCTTAAATTAATTAATTTAAGGAATTCAGGTTTACAAAAAACAATAATTAATATTTTTACCATCAAATCTATTCTGACTACTTAAGTCTATGTCTAAATAGTGAATACTCCCTTCAGCGTTCCTTTTTAGCGATATTTACTCCTAAGATTAACTCCTGATGGTGTCGTGGGACAACTATAGGGTCAGAACGGAGTTGATTGAAGTAAGCCCGGACAGTGCAGTTAGGGAGTTCTTTTCCAGGAGTTACATTTTAACTCGTCTTCTTCTACTCCGCTTGCCATTTACTCAACACGGTGGGACTTTTATAGGGTATGCTTCGGAGTTGATTTTAACTCCGCTTTTTTAACAGTGTAATGAAGAGGGTTAAAAATTTGAAAACCTCAATTTCCGTAAATACATGGATTATTACAAACATTTTTTAATAGATACAACATTTATCGTAAATATTACTATCGTAGATCTCGAAAACTTTTAGCGAATAGGCAAGTCTACCAGCGACATTTTACCTCCAAAGTGCAAACATTTTACTACTTTAAGTAGCAACATAGTGGTTTGGAAAAAAATGTCCCAGTCATTGAAAATTAAGAATTCAAGTTTTCAAAGCTGCAATCTTTGTTATATGTCATTTACTGTTCAAAGCATTAAAAAATAAAAATTCAGCAAGTCTTTAATTAAACGTTCAATAATGTACAGTTAGGTAGAAATTGGAAGTCTTCTAGTTTGAATAAATTCAATACAAAATCAGACATAAATCGCTTAAAATGGAATAACTTTAAGGCAAACGCCTTCAAAATTACGTAAAGCAGAATTCGAAGCCACAAAAATGAAAAATTGATGTATTAATCATTTGAACTGGAAATTTTTCATTTGATAGAACAAGTTGATAAATACATGTACCTTGGAAGTTTATTTACCACAGACGAAAGAATCGATGGTGTGACAGCCAGGCGTATAAATGAGGGTAGGAATTCAGGTGAAAAAGTTATATCTAGTTTATACACAGGGTGCCCCGGGAGTTATCCTTACACTGTTAAAAAAGCGGAGTTAAAATCAACTCTGAAGCATACCCTATAAAAGTCCCACCGCTTTGAGTAAACGGCAAGCGGAGTAGAAGAAGACGAGTTAAAATGTAACTCTTGGAACAGAACTCCCTAAATGCACTATCCGGAGTTATTTCAATCAACTCCGTTCTGACCCTATAGATGCCTCACGAGACGATCAGGAGTTGATTTTAAGGAGTAAATATCGCTAAACGGAACGCTGAAGGGAGTATTTCACTATTTAGAAATAGACTCCAGTACTCTGAATAGTGAATATATTTTATGGTAAAACTTCAGAATTCCAAATGGTCGCGTGTCGCGTCGGTGAGATTTGTTATTTAATATTTAGGAAAAATATGAAAAAAACGATAAAAAGAGTGAACTATGACTACCAGACAAAGTGGGTGAAAATTGTATCTATGAAGCAGAATTGGGATACGAAGAATTCATAGACGCCGGTAAGTATAATTGTATATAATAATAATCATGAACATATCCATGATGCTTTTGAATCTTTTGTACGATTTAAAAAACTTCTGTGAATTATTCCTGTTAAAATTGGTAATATTGGTATATAAGGCAAATAAGTCAATTCAGGAACCTTTTATTATTTAAAATTAATACTAAAGCCACTTACACAGAAATGTCAATGAATATTCTTTGAATGCTCCGAAAGCGTATTGAGAACAATTTTCCAAGCATTTCTTTATCAATTTTAAGGGCATGTGATACTGCAATCGGGTTTAATTCCCCCGGGTTTTTGTCCACAAAACTAAAAAATTTTAAAAACTGAATTCGGAGATGCAATAAAATAGAATAACGGACGTTCCCGAACTCTTTTTTTAAGTATTCTAGTATTATTTGTTACCAAGCATTATTTGTAATAAAAATTGTAATTGAAAAGCAATATTTTATTACTCTCAAATAGATTACCAACCATCTCTTCCCTTCAGAATTTCAAATTCATCACAAATAATAGGAATCTATTCCCTTGAAAATTGAACTTTTTAAAAATAAAAATTCAAATATTTTGGTTCAAATTTCAAGTGTTACATTTTTTGTGAAAAAGTTGGAAATTCAATTTTTTTTAATTCCTTCACTTTTATTAATGCTAATTGAACTATTTTTGGTTAATTATTCAAAAAATTTTATGAGAAACTTAAATATTTGGTTGAAGATTAAATAGTTACGTTTTTTGGTTGAAAATTGTTTTTTATTTAATTTTTAGTTAAAAATTCAACTATTTTGTTAAAAACTCGTGTTTTTAGTTTTAAAATTCAACTAGTTTTGTTTAAAAGTTCATTCTTTTTTTTTAATTTAAGGGCATGTGATACTTCAATCGGGTTCAGTTCCCCCTAGGTTTTGTCCACAAAACCAAAAATTTTTAAAAACTGAATTCGGAGATGCTATGAAATAGAATAACGGAGTCCCAGAACTCTTTTAAGGGATAATAGCAAAAAAATATATTCTGCTAAATAAAATTTTTCTGTATATGCACTATTTGGACGTTAGGATCGGTTGTCAAGTCTCTGCCATTCCGATAATGTCGGTATCTGTTGTACAGAGTGGCATAGAGTGCGTCCTAACGAGCATAAATTAAATTATTTATGAAATATATTTTTTGGATTGCCTACAAACAAGCTTAGTTCCGGGGCATTAGTTACTATGTTTTATTACTTGTCCTAAGTTTTTGACCAAAAATATTGTGCAGTTTGGAAGTAAAGCTGCGGGGAGAATTGTAACACACATAACCTCAACATACACACATATTAATCAAATTTAGCAAGATGAAATTTTTTTAATAATTCCACAACAGAAGAGTTCGGGGACGTTCGTTAGCATGTTCGCTATCATTCCCCAAATTTTTAAGGTAAAATAGACAAAAGTACAAAAAGATTAAAAATCATCATGGATATGTTAATAATTATTAATACACATATATACAATGATACTTACCGGCGTCTATGAATTCTTCGTATCCCAACTTTGATTCATATATGAAGCGTTTGGTGAAAAATCAACCTAACCCGGGTTAGGTTGTTTTTCCGTAAATCGCTTTTTCGGAATCAGCGAACACTAATTAGTACGTACACAGCTTAAAACTAATATAAAAATTATTCTTGTTTACGGAAATCACGTTATACTAGAGTAGGACGCATGGAGCTAAGTCGCGCTCTCGCACAGCTGCACAGATTGCAGCGTGTAGTGACCAGCTGGCGAATCAGTGCTCTATTATTTTTATTGTTACTACTCAATGATTCATTAAAATCTAAATTTGTACATCAAGAATATCAAGACTGGTTATTGTTTGTCACAATGATGGGATAAAAAAATGTACAATCTAATGATGTTATGCCAGATGAAGAATCTGAATTTGATGAGTAAACATTGAAATGGTTTAAATTTATAAATTTTAAATAAATTTTTTTAATTGTCTAATAATGTAGTGTCATGTTAATAACAATTATATCAGTAGAAATCATTAAATAATGTTTAAACGTGAAATTAATTTTTAAAAAACAACCTATAATACCCATTGGATGGAAAAACAACCTAACTCGTTTTGTTTATTTTCAATTATTTAAATAATTTTTATTTTTTGTAAATTTTTTTTTCTCGACAGGATTTTCCGAGTTAATTTGTTTTTTCACCCAACGCTTCATATAAAATTTTCACCCACTTTGTCTGGTGAATTCTACAATTGTGTTAAAATGTCATTTTGCTTCGACACTGAACTGCTTTTTTCAAAATTGATCTTTCTTGGGTACGAGATTCAAATATTTGATGGAGAAGATAATTTATGTGTTGACAATTCATATTTTTCGTTTGAAAATTCAACTACTTTCAAGAAAATTACTCTTTTTGCCTTTCTTGGTTCAAAATGCGGCTTCTTCGTTTCACAATTGATCTCTTTTGATAAAAAAATCTCATTTATTTTCGTTGAAAATTCAACCATATTCGTAGAAAATTAATCTGATTTTACTGAGGATTCAGTTTCTTTTGAAAATTTGTCTTTTCTGCTTGAAAAATAAAGTATTTACTTCAAAGTTGAACTACTTCCTTAAAACTTGGGTTTTTTTTTGGTTTAATGTTCGAGCCGGACGGATGATTTTTTAATAACAAAGTTAGTTCGCAACCAAATTCTTCTTGATTTTCCGCAAAAATAATTAAATTTTTAATAGAATACATTTATTTTGAAGCATACGGTTGAATTTTGAAACGGAAAATATTACTTTTAAACAGGAAAGTTCATTTTCAACCAAATAGTTCAATTTTCACAATTTTCAAACTAAACAGACGAATTTTAAAGAAAGAGTTTTGAAGCATATGGTTGAATTTTGAAACGGAAAATATTACTGTTAAACAGAAAAATTCATTTTCAACCAAATAGTTCAATTCACATCATTTTCAAACCAAACAGACGAATTTTAAAGAAAAGAGTGAAATTTCCCACAAAAAAAAAATAATTTTCAACGGAAGTTTAATTTTCTAACAAAATATTTGCATTTTCTGTCCCAAAAAGAAACCAATTTGAAACCATATAGTTTCATTTTCAACAAAAGATATGAATTTTCAACCAAAATTATGAACCTTCAAGCAACGTAACTGAAGTTGTGACGAAGTAGTTTAACTGTAAAGGAAGTAGTTCAATTTTGAAGCAGAAAAGATGAATTTTGAACAAAAAAAAGCTGAATCCTCAGTGAAATTCGATGAATTTTCTACTACAATGGTTTAATTCTCAACCACAAGAAATGCAATTTTTTACCAAAAGATATACACTTTGAGAAGAACAAGCGGAATATGTAACCACAACTCGAAAAGAATGTCTACTAAATTGTTCAATTTTCAAGACGAGAATGCACAAAAACCTAATCGAAAAAGGAATAGTTTCATTGTTAACCAAAAAATTACATTTGTTTACAAGACGAAATGCATTTTAAAAGCAGAAGGAACACTTTCGAACTTTTGAATTTTCAATTCGAACGGATGATTTTTTAATATGAAAGTTACTTCTGAACCCAACATTTTTTGTCTTTCCACCAAAATAATTAAATTTTTTCAAAAAAAATTATCTTCTCTGCCAAGTGCTTGAATCTCCAACCCAAGAAAGATCAATTGTGAAAAAAATTGTTCGATGTCGAAGCAAAATGACATTTTAAGGCAATTGTAGAATTCGCAAGGAACTAAAAAGTAAGAAAATGAAATTCAACCAAACTTTCTTTTGGTTGAATTTTTTTTTTTTAATATGAAAACAAACCATTTTTTGACAAAAAGAGACCAATTTTAAAGCGAAATTGAAACCAAGACAGAACAAAAGCCTCCTAAATTGTTGTATTTTCAACAAAAAAAGACCAATTTTCCACAAACCAGTTGTATCGTCAAACTAACAATATAATTTTTCAACGAAAGAATTACTTTTCAACCAAGGAGTTGAACTTTATATTTCAATTTGAAATCAATTACAGTTGAAGTCACCGAATAAAGATGAATTTTCGACAAGATAGTTGAATCCTGAACAAAATCAGATTCATTTTCTACCAAAATAATTGAATTTTCAACCTAAAAAATGACATGTTTTTACAACTAAGATACATTTTTGAATGTAAGAGCTCTATGTCGACTAAAGAAAGAAGAAAAAATTCCACTATATTGTTCATTTCAACGAAAAAAAGACGAATGTCGAAAAAATGCATAAATCCTCAACGCGATTTTGAACACAAAACTACTTTTTCGATTTTCTTGTAGTTACCTGTCGCATTCACATTCTCGATCACATTGTATTTCGCATTAGCATAATGATACCTCTGACCGTCCGCGAAGAAAGGGTCCTAATGCGTCAAAGGTGAATTTTACAGGACGGGCGATCGTAGCAGAGTCCGCAAGCTAGCATTTGAGCAGTGGGGATGCGTCTACGAAAAGCACCCCCTCCACTTATCACACCACTTTTGGGCACGAGCCAGTGGAGCTCACGGACACGTCGCGTATAGATGCGTGGTAAGTGGTGGAGCTGGCTTTCGTAGGTCTCTCGTTCGATCTCCGCGTACGCTTATCAAGCCTATGTTTGTAGCTCAATAACAAGAAAAGTAATCAACTTAAAAAAATGCTGATTATTGGAAATGAAAGACTAACTCAGAAACTATCGATTGGTGTAAGAAAATGAAAATCGATTTTTTCCGCATTAGGTCCCTTTCTTCGCGGACGGTCACATATTATATAATTGTAATAAAAATGCACCAGGAAGAATTTGTAATGAACCTTCTGGGGGAATGCCACCCCGGCCTCGGCAGGCTCCGTGGCAGGCTCCCCGCTGCGAGCAGACGGCTACTTTCGTAGGGTAGAGGACAATTGAGGGTCTGGATCGAGAAACTCGCCCAGCGCTTGAGATTGGATAAAAGTATTGTCCAAACTTCTGGGTAGACGGACATTTTAAAAGTCAAAAAATTAATTTCTGAAAAGTATAGGCTTGTAGATAATGACGAGACGGAACTTTTTTCTATTTTCTATTTTTTGATCGGATGATTATTTTTAATAATAAGCCTAATAAACTAAAAAAAAATGTGTCCCTAAATTCAATTTGTTCTTAAGAAATAAATCGCCGTAAGTTGGGAAAATATTATTGAGACTGTTTTAAACTCGATATACGAACGAAATATACCCTAGCGACGCTTACAAAACAAAGAAAAAGTTGAATATCGCCTATTGTTTATTAATATTTAATTGCAAATTGAGACAGATCGGTAACCCCGTTTTTTCAGTTTCGCCGACAAAAAGTATCGAGGGAAGTTTAGAGTTGACACAAGGTCCAGTGAGACATTTGTTCCTTACAATTAAGGGCATGTGATACATAAACAATTATCGATTTTAGCAGTGTTAGGTTCCCCCGGCTTTTTTCCTACAATAATAAAGATTTTGCCTTAAAAATTTGGGGAATGATAGCGAACATGCTAACGGACGTCCCCGAACTCTTCTGTTGTGGAATAACTAAAAAAAATTTCATTATGCTGAATTTGATTAATATGTGTGTATTTTGAGGTTATGTGTGTTACAATTCTCCCCGCAGCTTTACTTCCAGACTACACAATATTTTTCGTCAAAAATTTAGGACAAGTAATAAAACATAGTAACTAATGTCCCGGAACTAAGCTTGTTTGTAGGCAATCGAAAAAATATATTTCATAAATAATTCAATTTATGCTCGTTAGGACGCCCTCTATGCCACTCGGTACAACAGATACCAACATTATCGGAATGACAGAGACTTGACAACTGATCCTAACCCCCAAATAGTGCATATACAGAAAAAATTTATTTAGTGGAATATATTTTTTTTTGCTATTATCCCTTAAAAAAATAGTTCGGGGACGTCCGTTATTCTATTTTATAGCATCTCCGAATTCAGTTTTTACAAATTTTAAGTTTTCTGGACAAAACCCCGGGGGAACTGAACCCGATTGAAGTATCACATGCCCTTAAAGGAAGATTTGTGGAATTTTCAGATCGATTGATTCAAAATTGGCGGAAATAGTATGCATTTTACAATAAAGCATGAGGCGCCGCCAACGATAGCTCCGTGAGTACTGAGCATCATCAGGCAGCGGGCTAGCCGTTTGGCTTTCAGGAACTCATATTTTCAATGATTTTTAAATGTTTATCTGCGTAACTTACCCCTTCACCTCCCCAAGAAATATCGAAATGACAAACTATGTTTTGCATCGATAATTATTTCAGTTATGTTCATATTAGGAAGCAACATTTTAAGTGTCTTGCGTATGTGACTATTTTGGTTCTTTCTGCATAACAAACTGCCTGTTTTGTAAACAAAGCAGACCAAATGCCTGTCACATGGGGAAGAATAAAAATGTAACTAGTTCCAATTTTGTTGGACAAGAGCGCACATCTCTACAAACTTTCAGAAATTATAGACAGAAATATTCCGCTTAATATTTTATTTCTAATTTTTAAATTTAATATGTGAAAATAGTTTTCAATTCAATTTAGTTTTCAAATAGCAAAAATGTGTAAGGAAAACTTTTTACAAAATGGTAGAAAAAGAACGAGAAACCAAAAAAATTGGAAAGCAAACGAAAAGAAATTAGCCAAAAATGAGGTAAGGTATTATGAAACTTTATTTATAATTAAATAAAAATTGATTAGACCGAATATATTTCAAATCAAGCCTTTACTGTGTTACAAGTGGATTCTACCTAAATTAAAATTATTCAAGCTTTTGCCGAAAAATAATATTTTAAAAATTACATGTATGTAGAGAAAGTTTAACTATTGTTAATCATTAGATTATAGTCGTCCTAGAGACCGGTTCACTTGACTTTATGTGATATATTTGCGTTAGAAATAATGATAACGATAAAAGTATTTCATTATTGGCCGAAAAATAATATTTAGAAAATTACGTTTATGTAGTAAAAGTTTAACTACCGTTATTCATTGAATTATTGCCGTTTTAGAGACCGTTTCTCTTGAGTTAATGTGATATATTTGTTTTAGAAATAATAACAATAATATATTTAACTAAGCAACCGTATAAATCATAGTTTGTCATTTCAATATTTCTTGGGAAGGTGAAGGGGTCATTTAAGCAGATAAACATTAAAAAGTCATTGAAAATATTGAGTTCCTGAAAACCAAACGGCTAGCCCGCTGCCTGATGGTGCTCAGTACTCGCGGAGCTATCGTTGGCGGCGTCTCATGCTTTATTGTAAAATGCATATTTCCGCTAATTTTCAATTAATCGATCTGAAATTTTTCATAAATCTTCCTTTAATAGTAAGGAACAAATGTCTAACTGGAAGCTGTGTCAACTCTAAAGTTCCCTCCATACTTTTTATCGGCGAAACTGAAAAAACGGTGTTACCGATCTGTCTCAATTTGCAATTAAATATAAATAAACAACAGGCGATTTTCAACTTTTTCTTTGTTTTGTAAGCATCGCTAGGGTATATTTCGTTCTTTTATCACTAAAATTCGGAAAGATAAAAATTAACATTCGTTACAATCGTTGAATTTAAATAAGCGAAAGTTTAAATTGCAATTATTGGAATTCGTACAATTTCAAATTTAGATTCAATATTTGAATCTGTTCAGCTTAGATTTTAGACATAACATTTTTGAAAATTTGGAATATTTTTGCAAATTTAAACTTAATGTTGGACAATTTTAATTTGAAAGCATTTTTTATTCGAAATTTCCTAACTTAAAGCAATTAACAGGGTGGACGCAGGTCAATGAAAACCTGGAAATCAGGGAAAAGTCAGGAAATTTGGTTGCTCAGGGAATGTCAAGGTTTTTGAAAAAATGGAAAAAGTCAGGGAATTTCTGTCAAAAGATCTTTGAGTAACTGTCAAGAATAATCAAGGCTGCCACACAGTCACTTTTAGTCGCTTTTTTCTAATCACTTTTGAGTCACTTTTTTAAGATCAAGCTTCTATAGTCACGTTTTAAAATCGAAAGATCACTTTATTAACTTTTATTTTAATAAATTAACCCATGGGTTAGCCACTCTTAAATATATCTGTTTCTGAATTTTTTTTAAACAAATTTTGAAATCTTTCAGGGTAATTAAAAAGATTCCAAGGAATTTTGAATTTATTTCAATAATTTGAAGGGATTTCAAAGGATTCTAAGACATTTTTGAAAAATCCAAGGAATTTTCAAGAGCTTTAAAAAGTTGCAATGGATTTCACAAGATTTGAAATATGTTTGGGTATTTCAAAAGATTCCAAGGAATTTTTCATAGAATTTTATCATTCGAACGGATTCCAAAGAGTTTAAAAAAATATATTTTAGAGTATTTGTAAAAATGACAAGAGATTTTTAAGGCCTTTAAAAAATTGTAAGGGATTTCAACAGAATTAAAGGTATTTCAAACAATTCTAGGTTAAACTAATGGGATTTCAAAGGATTTGAAATATTTAAGGGAATTTTAAAATATTCCAAGGAAGTTTTAATTTACGTGAATAAATTGAAGAGATTTCAAAGGATTTGAAATATTTGAGGGTATTTAAAAAGATTAAAAAGATTTTCTAATAGATTTTGAATAATTTGAAGCGATTTCAAAAGATTTGAAAGATTTTAGCGTATTTGTATAACTTACAAGGAATTTTCAAAAGCTCTAAAAAGTTTTAAGGCATTTCAAAAGATTTCAAAGGATCTGAAATATTTTAAGGTATTTTAAAAGATTTCAAGGTATTTTCAAGAGTTTGAAAATGTTTTAAGGGATTTCAAAAGATTCCAAGGAATTTTTATGAGCTTTAAAATTTACTTGAATAATTTGAAGGTGATTTCAAAGGATCTGAAATATTTTAAAAGATTCCAAGGCATTTTCAAGAAATTCAAAAAATGTGAAGGGATTTCAAAAGATTTGAAATATTTTAGTGAATTTCAAAACATTTCAAGATATTTTTAATTTGCTTGAAAAATTTGAAGTTATTTTAAAAGATTTGAAATAGTTTAGGATATCTTAAATGATTACAAGGAATTTTTAATATATTTCAATAATTTAAAGCGATTCCAAAAGATTTGAAAGATTTGAGGGTATTTTTAAAACTTCCAAGGAATTTTCAAGAGCATTAAAAAGTTTTAAAGGATTTCAAAAGATTTTAAAGGATTTGAAATATTTTGTTGTATTTAAAAAGATTCCAAGGCATTTTACCTGAGCTTGAAAAAGTTTCAAGGGGTTTCATAAGATTTCGATGGATTACAAATATTTGAAATTTTTTTTTTTAAATTCCAAGAAATTTTCAAGACGTTTAGGAATTTTCAAGGTCTTCTAAAATATTTTAAAGGATTTTAAATATTTCAGGGTATTTTAAAATATTACAAGTAATTTTTAATTGATTTCAGTAATTTGAAGGGATTCCAACAGATTTTAAAGATTTGAGGGTATTTTTAAAACTTCCAAGGATTTGAAATATTTCAGGCCATTTTAAAAGATTCCCAGGTTTTTTCAAGAGCTTGAAAATGTTTCAAGGGATTTCAAAAGATTTCAAATGATTATAAATATTTTAGTGTATTTTTAAAAATTTCAAGAAAATTCCAAGAGGCTTAAAAACTGTCAAGGGCTTCCAAAATATTGTAAAGGGTTTGAAATATTTTGGGGTATTTTAAAAGATTCCAAGTAATTTTCAATTGATTTCA
>CAKNWT010053060.1:0-11595 GCA_932066315.1 Andricus coriarius | reverse complement strand
AAATTAATCTGTTTTAGTTAAGGATTCAAGTATTTTGTTGAAAATTCGTCTTTGTTGTTTAAATCAAAATATTCTTTAATTTTAATTGAAATATTTTGTTGTTGAAATATCAACTATTACATTTTTCGTAGAAAATTCCATTCCTTGGTCGAAAGTTGAACTACTTTCTTAAAAGTTCATTTTTCTTGGTTGGAGATTCATAAATTTAGTTAAAAATTAGTTGTTTTTTATCGTTCAAAATTAATTTTGTTTAAACTTAAAATGTAACAATTTCGTTTAAAATTGAACTGATTGATTGTAAATTAACTTTTTTCTTGAAAATTCATATTCTCGGGTTGAAAATTACACTGTTTAATAGAAAATTCGTCTTTTTGGACTGAAAATTCAACAATTTGGTAAAAAACTAAACTGTTTTGTAGAAAATTAATTTTTTTATTGAAAATTAATTCTGCTTAATAAAATTTGGATGAACACGACAGACGTTGTTCAAACTATTTAGTTACAAATGTATGTATTTTGTTGAGGATTCATCTTTTTTGTAGAAAGTTAATCTTCTTGGTTGAAAATTCATCGTTTTGGTTCAACCATTTAAGTATTTAGTTGAAAATTGAACTATTTTGTCGATTTTCATGCAAAAATTACAAATCTTGTCGAAGAGAGATATATTTCCAACACAAAATTTCATTTTCAACCAAGAAAGATGAATTTTCAACCATAAAAGATTACTTTTCTACAATAAAAAAAGAATGTCAATCCAAAAGTATGAATTTGCTATCCAAAAAGGCGAATGTTAAAAAAACAGTTAAATTTTTGTAAAAAAAGAGATGAATTTCCAAGAAAATAATAAATTTTTCAACCAAATAGTCCAAATTTTAACCAATAAGAATGAACTTTGAATCAAAAATAGTTCGATTTTCTTAATGGGTTCTTTTAGTTTAGTTCAGTTTCAAACGAAAAAGCGAGAAAAAGGGACATTTCTTGAAAACAGGAAAAAAAGAGAAATTCGTTCAAAAAGGGGGAAAAAGGGGAATAGGAAAAAGGGTGTGAATTTGAAGTTAAATGATTTTAATCGTTTTCAACTTGAAAATGTCCAAATGTTAAGGCTTACAATTTAAAAAAATTAAAACTTTCAGTACGGATTCACGAAATTAGAAATTGTTCAATTCCAAACGCTATTGATGACAATTTTTCTCAGTATAAAGCTTTAACCAGAAAATATTTTGTTTAATGTTCTATATTAAATCAGTACGATTTTTTTAGTTTTTAATTTCAATTTTAAAAGTTTTATTGTGATTGGGATGGGCCAAAAAAACTCAAAATGATTAGATTCATTGGTAATAGCACTAAAAAGTTTCTTTGTGGCATTACACATTACAAAAAAATTTTTTAACACTATCTCACCATTGGGCAAGTCAATTGAAAATTTTCAAATTTTTTTTGTAAAGTTCATGGAAGTCATAAGTACATAAGTTAACATAAGTTACCTTGTGTTAGACGGAAAAAAGTAAGAAAAACGTAAATATTATCAAGTTTCAAACAGAATTTTGTTCTATTTTTTACGGATCCTGTGTAAACAGATTTTTACCGATCTTGCGTAAAAATGGCTCATGTTTAAGGATCCGTAAAAAAAAGAAATATTTTTTGATTGGAACTTGAAAATATGTACGTGTTTCCTTAGTTAACTAAAAATCATAACACAAATTAAAAAAAAAATTGTTCGCATACAAAATATTGAAAAAATTAAATTTTTATTAAATATAAGTCGCTGAAAGAATTTTCTAAAATAATTCTTTAACTACAATTTTTGTTAATTTGGTCATTTTACTACGGTATAAATTATTACTTACAAAACATTTTTACTTTCACAGAAATAATTTCGAATGATAACAAGAAATTCAATACATTTTAATTTAAAAATGAAAGACGTGAAACCAAATTTTTTTCATCACAGTGTAAATGTTTTCATCAAATTTTCTTCGCTGAAATTCTTTTTATAGAATACTAAAATAATTATTTAACTAAAAAATGTGTTTAATATTTTCCTATTTTTTCTACAATATGATTTTGGAAGGAAAATATTTTTTTTCATTTTACAGAAATAATTCCTAATGATAACCGAAAATTTCTTGCAAATTTTTATGGATTCTTCAACTACAATGTTTAAATTTAAAATACATAATTAAAGCCAACAACGTAAATTAACTCTTTCTACCAAATTTATTATTGAGGGTCAATACAATCCCCCAGTGATTATTAAAATTTTTAATCGATTTGCCCAATGGTGAGAAATTTAAAAAATATTTGTTCTGATTGCCATAAAGAAACTTTTCAGTGCTATTACGAACGAGTCTAATAATTTTGACTCTGTTTGGCCCACCCTAATCTTGATATCAACAAGTTCCAAAATTTAGTCGCTACTAGACGCGTCAGTGACTTCCGGTCGGCAAGCTGACGCGAGATGCATCTCGATGAGAATTGTAACCCTTGTTTCGTCCTCATACAAATCTCAATGCACAGACACATACATTCACATGTAAGCTAGGCTCGCTACTCAACATCCTGCCTCGACATACGGCTCTATGTCCTACCACATGTTCAACAAGTGCCACAAGCGAGCCGATGAAACATAATCCTTTCCAAGTTCTAAACTTCCAATTATGATATTTTATCTCAAACCTCTTATATTGAACAGTTTACATTTTTAAATTTATAGGTACCACAGGGCAAAAAGAGCTAACAAAGGCGAAATAGGGTCATTTTTCCACTAAAAAGTGGAAGCTCTACGCCTGGGATGATTGCTAGAGAGATTGATCAGCGACCTGGGTCGGAACGGTGTTACGGAACAAACGAGCTGCTTGAAAAAGCTATACGGGAATTCTAGATTGAGTTACGCTCACCCCGATAGGGCTTTGGCTTAATTAAAGCGTATAATAGTAATAAATAGGAAAAAAATAGGGAAAATATTAAATATTTGTTTCTACAATTAGAAGAGAAAAAAAAACAATATTATTATAAGAAATTGTATAGTTTTTAAATAATATTGAATACTTAGTATATTGAAAATCCATTCATGGCGAAATAATACAGCCCGAGGAAACATAAAATTTGTTAAGTACTTCCTCTTCTAAAAATGCCTTCATTAATAATTAAATCGTGATACTTACAAGATAAATAAATATTTCTTGCCAAGACTTGTTATTTCATCCTTACTATAATTAATGCTTTGAATTTAAATTGGAAACAACACTCTTCAATGCTTCCAAACTTAAATTAAAAATAGTTCAAGTTTGAGCGCCTAAAATATTTTACGCTAGCACTAAACAGAAGCGCGCGAACCGCATGTTCACGTCCCTGGATTTTTATTTTACAATATTAAAAACAAACTATTTAAAAATGCATAATGACAAATTTTTAAAAATTAAAATTTCTACACATTTTTTAAACAAAATCTCTAAGAATATTTTAAAATAACTTGAAATCTTAAAAATCCTTTGAAATTGTTGAAATCCCTTGAAATAAAATTTAATTTATTCCCTTTAGTTCTCTAGAAATTCGTTAAAATCTCTTGAAATCGTAAAAATCTATTAAAACAAAGCAAATATGATTCGCAGTTCCTTGGATATAAATTAAATTAAAATTGTGCATTTGAAACGATATATCTTAAAATTCTTTGGAATCTTTTAATATAACATGAAATCATAAAAATCTTTTGAAACTTTTGTATGACCTTCATATGTTTTGAAATTGTTGAAATCCGTAGAAATCCCTTAAAATAAAATTTATTTTATTGTCTAAAGTTCTCTAGAAAATTTTTAAACCCCCTTCAAATCTTTGAAAATCGTAAGAATCCGTTAAAATATGTAGAAATCATTTGAAATTTCATATATAAATTAAATTTCTCTAAAAAAAGTCCCTGAAATGTTATTTTCTAATAATAAAAATATAAACTAGTTAAAAATCCATATTATCAAATTTTTAAATTTCCGAGTTCTACACATATTTGAAACGAGTTAAAAAATTTAAGAAATGATTAATTCTAGTCAGTAAGATATGTTTGAAAAAAATCTGAATTTTGTAATTTTAATATTTCCATGGGTGCCAATATATTTTACGTGTCTGGAAATCTTAATCTTGTTAATCTTGCTTAATCTTGTTTCCATAAATACTGTTACTCGCATGTTGTTACATTTTAAATAGCAAATTTTTTTTAATGTTCATTTAAAATGGATTATATTTTTAAAATTCAATTATTTAATTTAATTTTATACCATAAATCATAACTTTAACAAAATATATGAATGTTTAACTAAAAAAGATAAATTTTCAACCAAAAATTGAATGGTTACATTTTCAGTTTAAGCAACATTAATTCTCAACAACAAAAAAACGAATTTTGAACTAAATAGTTGAATTTTTAATCAAAAGAATGAATTTTCAACCAAAGAAATTAATTTTCAACCAAAAAGATGAATTTTTAGCAAAATACTTACATTTTAAACTTATAGGATGAATCTTCAACAAAAAAAAAAATGAACCTTCAAGAAAGTAATTCCACTTTCAGCCAAGGCATTGAATTTTCAAACAAAAAAGACAAATTCTCAACAAAAATGTAATAGTTGATATTTTAACCTATAAAGAATTTAATTTTAAGTCAAAAGAAATTGAATTCAATCAAAAAGACTTATATTCAGCAAAATAGTTGAATCCTCAACCAAAGCAGAATAATTGTATACCAAAAAGTTGCATTTTTAACCAAAAGACTTTATTTTTGCTAAAAGAGATGAATTTCCAACCAAGGAGGATTTTTCCGTGCAAAAATAAAAGTTTTCATACCAATTTTTTAATTTTCGAGCCAAAGAGATCAATTTTCGAGAAAAAAAACACATACTAACGCAATTCCAATTATTTTCATAATTCAAAAATGATGTATTAAACAAACTGGAATTTTCTTTATATAAACTAGGTCATCAAATCAATGTTCGCAGATGTAAAAATAAAAATGTAAGACCTTTAAAAATTAGAAAATCTTACATAAGATTTCTCAATTCACCCCCCAATTAAATTAATTGATTGCTGACTTCAAAACGTCCAGAAATTTGTTAATATTACAAAATAAAAATTGTTTAATTTCAAACGCTTATTATTTGAAATTGTCTAAGTACTATCAAAAGTATCTATTCAAAAAATGTTAAATGTAGGAAGTAAAAATAAAAGATTTATGGGTGATTCTGACCCCAATCTATTCAGATAATTAAATTTTCCAATTAGGAAAAGAAAACAATCTTAAGTATTTTAATGCATTTCTAAATAATTTTCTATAATTCAAAACATTCTTTTTACAAAAATTTAAATAAAAAGAAGACTTCTTTCAAGAAAATTGAGGTAAAATATGTGAACTCAATTAAAAGAAATCTTAAAAATTATTCATAAGCGAACCCTGCAGAATGGAAAGAATCATGAGTTTAGTGTCTCTACTAAAAAAATTTTAATTACGATTGAAAAGAAATCCATTTTATCCTGCATAATTTTTGCAGAATAAGCAAAAAAATGATTCACAGTTAAAAAATAAGCTTCCAAAAAACCTCACTTTTCGGCTCATTGGAGACAAGAATAACACAATGACTATGAACATGTTCAAAATAAACGCTGAGGGATAAAACAACTATAAATACAAAATTGTGTTAATTTTGAAAAGTTTAAATAAAAAAGGCCATTTTTTAGTTTAATTTTGTCTCAAAGAAAAGCTTAGGTTTTTTAATTTAAGATGAAGTAAGAGAAGGTTTGTTGAAATTTTTTTATAAATCTTTACATTAATTAAATATTACATGGAATGTATATTTAAAGAAAAAATAATAATTAATAATAATATGTCTAGCAAAACGACTATTGTTATTCAAATTTAAACCAAAGAATCTTCAATGTGGACAGACAAACCATCGTACTTTATTATAGTTAATTTCAAAAATATTTAATTTGTATAAATTCAACCAAAAATATTTTACCTTTAAAGTTTTATTTAAATCCAAAATGATTTAGTTTGAAATCATTCAAATTTAACAAAGTTAAATTAATTAAAAGAGAAAATTCTGTAAGATAAAAAAAAACACTACTCGCGGTAGCATATTCTAGTTTTGAATGGAATATTTTTTCAGGCTGATAGGGGAAGGGCTGTTCACCCTGAATTTATTAAAGAGTAAACCATTTAATCGTACGAAAATATCAGGCTTTTTATACCGAATCAGTCACGGTCTTAATAAATCTTAAATTGGATAGATTTTGAAAAAATGTTCGAAGTACGTCATCTTGACACTTTGTTTTATAAATCATGAATCAGCTGCACATGTAAATATATGTCTTATAATTTATGAATCATTGACAAGACCAGAAGTTATAGTTTATGAATCATCTAATTACGCTCATTAAAGTTTAAAGTTCTGCCAATGATAAAGTTTCACTTAATGAGTTCCTTTTAAAATAAGATGCATCTCTTAATACTAAATAGGTATTTAATTTTCTGCAGTTCTTAATGCAAAGATTACAAATCATTTAAATTTGCTTCTCTGCTTGATGACTATTCTGCTATGGGCAAGGCTGCCATCGACTAATGTGCTTAAAAACAGTGGAAAAAGGTACTAATTAAAGCTAAAAACCAACTAAAACTTCACACAAAGTGTTCACAAAAAAGGGGCCTGCAATTTCAATATTTAATAAAAAATCTCGATTCCATTACACATCTAATTTATCGGCTTGCAATTAAAAGATTAGATGAAATTATATATTTTTTTAAATATAAAAAAAAATGTTAAAAAATTTGTCAAATTAAAACAGTTGTTTATAAAGTTAAATTTTCTATTAATTTATAAGGAAGTTAAAAAAAGTTTTGAGTTTCGAAAGTGATTACAAAAAAGTGATTAATCTTTTTTGGTTGAAAATTCAACTATTTGAGTTGAAAATTCGTCTTTTTTGGTTGACATTTGATTTTTGAATTATTAATTCAATTTTCAATTGTACAAATAATACAGAATTTTAATTTAATTCCTTCTTCAACTTTTAGAATTTAAAAATACAAAAAAGTTCATTTTCAAGCTCAGATTGTTTCCATAAGTCAAAAATTATATTTTTTATGCAAAAGCAAATAATGAAATTATACTACCGCCAATTCATATGTAGACATTCATTTTTTAGTATACTTAATATTGATTATATTTGGATTTTTAATTTTATGAATTCTGAGAAGATTAATTTTCTACTAAAAAAACATGAATTTTCGATAAAATACATGAATTCTCAATCAACAAGTTACATTTGTACTAAAAAAAGAGCAGCTGTCTATCAAAAATAGAATTGTTAAATTTTCAGTTGAAACCATTAATAAAAAAAAAGATTTTTCAACAAACTAGTTACATTTTCACACAAACAGATGAATTTTCAACTAAAATGATGAATCTTCAACCAAAAAATTAGTTTTTAACAAAGTTCAACTTTCAACCCAGAAGTTGAATTTCTACCAAAATAGATGAATGTTCAATAAAATAGGTGATCTTTTACCGTAACTATTGATTTCAACCAAGAAGATTAATTTTCTAAAAAAAAAAACGAATTTTCAACAAAAATAAATGAATTTTCAACCAAATAGTTAAAGTTTCTACTAAAAACAGCAAAATTTTAATCGAAAATGAAATGCTTCAATTTTCAGTTAAAAAATATATTTTCAACAACAAAAAAACGAATTTTCACAACAAAAAATAATGTAAAAGAAGTAGTTCAATTTTCAATCAAAGAGATGATTTTCCAAATAAAATGATGAATCTTCAACCAAAAAGATTAATTAAAAAAAAAGTTGAATCCTCAAACAAAACAGATTATTAATTGTCAACAAAAAATTTGCATTTTTAACTAAAAGAGATAAAATTTTTACCAGAAAAGATATGAATTTTCAACCAAAAGGGATGAGATGAATTTATAATAAAATAGTTGTGTTTTCAAGCTAAAAAGTTGAAGTTTTTAAGAAAAAATTTGACTTTTATTCCCCAAATTATAAATTTGGAACAAAAAAGTTAACTCGCAAAGAAGTTAAATAAATAATTAACTAAATAGCTAAATTTTCAACGAAAAAATAAAATTAATTTTCAACCAAACAGTTGCATTTAGAACCAAATAGTTGCACTTTCTAAGGAACAGAGACGAATTTGCAACAGAAAAGTTGCATTTTCAACAGAATTTAAATTTTTAAACAGATGGTAGAAATATCGAACAAAAAATATTAAACTGCACCCATTAACAGTTGCACTTTCAATCAAATAGTTAAATTTTTAAACCAAAAAGACGAATTTATTAGAAGACAGTTGAATTTTCAAGAAAAAAGTTAATTTTCAAACAAGAAAGATGACTTTTCCACCGAAAAAGATGAATTTTTCAAACAAAAAGACGAATGTTCAACAAAACAGTTGAACTTTCGACTCAAAATTATGAATTTTTAACACAAAAATTTAATTTTCAATCAAATAATTAAATTTTCAGTCAAATAACGAAATTTTTACACACAAAAAATATGAATTCTGAACCAAAAATATTGTAGTAGAATTTTCGACCAAAAAGAATTAAATGTGAACTCTGATATTGAATACCACTTTTATATCATAGATTACTACAGATGTCATACATAGATTAATTACTTTTTTTTCTTGATAAAATCTAAAATGTGATGGATTAAGGTATTTGTGCCAAAAATCAGACCTCTGAACAGAATAGTTTTTCTATGACTAAAAATCAAAATAATACTACAGATGATGTCACTAGAATAAAAAAATTCTTTTCGATGAAAAAACGTTTATTTTAACCATGTTTTTTGCAACTAAATTTTTTCTCTACATCTCTACTGTTTCCAATTTTGAAAGTAAAGTTTTTACAAAGAACCCACTTGTTTTAAATAAATATACTTCAAGATTATTTACATACTTATTTTCAAAATTAGAAACAGCAGAGTTGCAGCAAATGTTTTTCCGTAAAAAAACACGATTTATTAAAATTCAATCATTTATTTAAAACTGGTAACAAGCGACAGGAAAGAAAAAATTCAATTACGAAAACCATCGTTAAAATAACTATTTTTCGTAAGTTTTAATCTTTTTTCATAACAAAAAATTGTTCTTTCTCTCATAAGACATGACTGATATCATTTCAATTCTTCAAACCTTAGAAGACTTTTTTCCCAGAGACCTAGTTTTTGGCACAAGTACCTTGAAGTGACTAAAGTGACCTTTTCCTTAAAAAAGTGACCATAGTGACTTTTTTTTTAAAGTAACTGAAAAATAATTTTTCAGAAATGACTGTCAGTAATCAAAAAAATAATAAAATGACAGTTCTGTATATTGTAGAACTACCGTTCAAATTAAAAATATCCCAAAGAGATCGCCCTGGGAGGTAAAGTTTGAGCAAGAATTATCCCAGGTCTGGGTCCAACCATCATCGCGAATTTCAGCCCTACAATAGTGCTCGGAGGCTTAAGGCTTTCCCAGCTTTTCCCCGAGAATTAAATCAATATCTCCCTTTCACTATAAAACACATTCGCGAAGGGGAACTTGGGCTTGGGTGAGAGTTCGTAGGGTCTCCACATCTGTGACATGACATATGTATATAAAAATACTCTAGACGAGGAGCCTTAATGCATATTGAAGGGGCGGTTTAAACTTTAATAGGTCTGACTAAACGTATCCCATACAGTCGTACGAAATCAATAAAACGGCAAAAAACAGTTGCAGAATTATAGTAATTCATGATAATGCAAATTGGATTTGACTGAACACAATGAATAAAAAATGTATAGACTTTCTAGACCAAAATGATCTCTAAATACGAGAAATAGGATGTTTAAATTAAGATTGAAACGAAATACATTTTATCACGAATAACTTCCGCAAACTAAGCAAAAATTGAAAAATTTATTGCAAAATAAGCAAAAATTGATTCACAATCAAAAAGTAAATTTCCAAAAACCTCACTTTTCGGCTCATTAGAGACAAGATTAACATAATGAAAAAAGAGGGGAAAAAGTCAACCAAAAAACCAACCTCTCACTTTTTCTTTTTCGTCCTTTTTATACTACAAGGGGACCAACATGTTTCGAAGTCAATTTAGACCTCCTCATCAGGGATTATTTATAAGGAATAGCTAAAGATACGAAAAATGAAAAAACCTGTAAAGAAAATATATAAAACATTATTAATACAATATTTGATTAAGTTCAATGTCATCGAACATGTTGATTGAGAAATTGATCGTTTTATAAAGAAATAATCTTTCTGTCATCTAGTCAAAGAAAATTACTATAACCAATTAAGTAATCTATCCCATACTTTGTTATATCTTGAGAGGTCCCTTTTTAAATACCATCAATTTGACAATTTAAAAAAATATATAATCCTTTTCTATTTATTAAAAAAGGTTTACTCCCTGTATTTGTCTTCTTTTGGAAAATCCACAATCTACGTTTTTCTCCTTTACACATTGAGGAAACCACTATTAAAAAATCTAACAATTGTTAAAAACACAATATAATAATTAAACAAAATGGTTAACTAAATTTATTATATTTATTATTAAAAACAACACTTCGAAAACTTAAAATTTCACTTTTATTTAGTAAAACTTAGAAAAGTCAAAAGAAACTGAATATTCACTCAATCAACATGTTCGATGACATTGCAAATATTGTATTAATAATGTTTTATATATTTTCTTTACAGGTTTTTTCATTTTTCATACCTTTAGTTATTCCTTATAAATAATCCCTGATGAGGAGGTCTAAATTGACTTCGAAACATGTTGGTCCCCTTGTAGTATAAAAAGGACGGAAAAAGTGAGAGGTTGGGTTTTTGGTTGACTTTTTCCCTTTTCCCCCTCTTTTTTCATTATGTTAATCTTGTCTCTAATGAGCCGAAAAGTGAGGTTTCTGGAAATTTATTTTTTGATTGAGAATCAATTTTTGCTTATTTTGCAATACATTTTTCAATATTTGCTTAGTTTGCGGAAGTTATTCATGATAAACTGGATTTCGTTTCAATCTTAATTTAAATAATTTAAATAGAGATACTAAACTCATGATTCTATCCAATCTGCAGGGTTAGCTTATGAATATAATTTTTGAGATTTCTTTTAAATTGAGTTTACATATTTTAACTCAATTTTCTTGAAAGACGTCTTCTTTTTATGTACATTTTTATGAAAAAAATATTTGGATTAAAAATTTTTTTTTTTAAATTCATTTGAATAGGTTGGATTGTTTTCTTTTCCTGAATTGAAAATTTAATAATCTGAATGGATTGGTTTTAGAATCACCCAAAAAAAAAAGAAATAGGATGATTGTTTACGAAAATAGGGGAATAATCAGTGGTGTAGTCCTAAAAGAAAAAGTGGCCTGGCGGTAGTTTCAATAAATTACGTTTCGGGTAAAAGTTCATTTATTTATTGAAGAGGCCACCATTATATTTTTGGTTCGAAATTCATCTCGGTTGGTTAAAAATTCTATTCTTTGCTTGAGAATTTAATTATTTTGTTGAAAATGTAACTGTATTTTTAAAAAGTCATATTTTTTAT
>CAKNWT010052931.1:0-13869 GCA_932066315.1 Andricus coriarius | reverse complement strand
ATTTTGGCACATTTATCCAATCCAAAGTCCATCCCAATCTCTCCTGTATACTTCGCGACGATATTTATGGCCGTTTGAAGTTTGGGTCTACCAGAGGCATAGAGCTTCAGGTCATCCATATAAAATACATGAGTGACCTTATGCTCGCGCTGGTTAGTGTCGCCACAGAGGTATCCAGAAGAATTACGTAGTGCGAGAGATAGAGGCAGAAGTGTGATGTAAAAAAGCAAAGGGCTCATGGTATCGCCCTGAAAGACGCCCCTCTGGAAGGTGACGTTGTTTGTTGTCACACGATAATTTCCAGATGAGATAGTAAATCTAGTTTTCCAAAGAGGCATTAATCTCTCTATGCATCTCACTATGTATGGATGCACCTTCAAGCTTTCCAACAGACAGATGATAAGACTCTGAGAGGTTGAATCGAAAGCTTATATATATATATATATATGTATGTATGTATGTGTGTGTGTGTGTGTGTATTATAGTGTCAGAATAGTATGACGGACGGACAATATATCGAAACTGTAAGGTTTTCTGCTCGAGGCTACGAAACCCTAAAAGATATAAAAGTTCATGCTATAATAGTTGTGGAAAACGATATTGTACTTTTAAGGCGGTGTTCATACTTTTATTACGGAAATAATTTAATTACTGTAACTAATTTTTAAGATATATTTAATTTGTTTGTAAATATCAACGTGTCAACAAGTTTATAAATCTAAAAGTTCAATCGAGAACAACAAATGCGAATATCCAAGTTAAATACAAAGTAAGACGGTATATTTATAAATAAGTGACGTTTTTTTAACGTGTATTACTATGTATCTGATTAAGAACTTATAAAAGTATGAAAGCTGCGATAAAAATTATAATAAGTTTTTCAGTAGAAAGCTCTCTCCTGGATCACGCTTTATTTCTGTGGTAGAAAAGCAGAGCCGCTTATCTCGATCTGTCATGATTTTGAAATAATTGCACTGTTATATTATTTTCCTTTTGAGAAACTAAAGAGATGATTATCAATCATACATTCAGGCATAGTGCTAAATGAACTTATCATAGAGGTTAACCTAATTTATAAAAAGATCAATGAAATTCAATAGTGCCTTCCACATTTTCACAAATATTACAGTTTTACTAAAGAAGCACTGAATAATAAAATGAATATCGAAATTAATATATTATTTTTAACGCCAAAATTTTTTTTAAATTTATAGTTGCAAATAATTTCAAAATAAAATCTCGTCTTAATTTTTTATTAAATTTTTTCAATTCAATTACCTTTGAAAGTTAAATTTTTCCAGAATATTTTTTTTTTAACATACATTCTTTATTTAATACTTTATTAAGTACATAACTTGAATTAAAACAATTTCCAAAAATATTTTATAAATATATCTAATGTAATTTACAGTATTGATTAAATTTAAAAATTGTATTTGTGTTGGCAATTATTTTTCCCACTGAAAGGAGATCATTAAAGATTATCCCAGCAAAAAAGAAAGAATTGATACGGATTGAGGCGAACTAACATTTTTGCAATGCGCGCGAGTCCCGTTTTCTGATTAGTTCAAGCGCATTGAGATGCATCTAGATGAATTGAGACAGCGCGAATTGAATGCGTGTGAAATCATATGAATGCGTGGTCAAGGTCAATTAGAAATTAAAATAATAAATGTGCATGTGTCGAGACTTGAAACAGCGATCCCTCGTGTATCAGTCCAGAGTGACCGCTTCAAAGCTACGAGACAATTTATCAAACATTTACAATAAATTCTATATGCCCCGCACGTTGGTTTTCCTGTTACAGATTAAATTGTATAAATTAACACTTGCTGAAATATCCCAAGTGCGAAGTTAGATACGGCCCAGCACTGGCCCAGTATTGGCAAAAATATTGCCGAAGATCGGCTGCCAATATCGTGCTATAACTGGAATGATAAGTCCGGTATGCACTTGGCGGCCAGTTCTGGCCCAGACTCTGGCCGCCATCACTTATGCGTTACTGACTGCCATTATCGGCTCAGCAATGGGTGCTGATATCGGCTCGATCTCGGCTGCCAATATCGTGCCATTGCTGGAATGATAACTCCGGTATGCACTTGGCGACCAATTCTGGCCCAGACTCTGGCCGCCATCACCGGAGTTGATTAAAAAGATAATAAAAAATCATTGAATTCTTTTTAGGACGCATTTATATACAACTACATATCATCCTGGTATAGAGTGAATATATATATTACATTTACATTTTTAAATATTATATTACAATTAAAATTTCTAACGCTACGATGTATCGAACCTACATCTATACCTACATCTATCGCCTAGCAGTCGGGAGTCTTAACCATTGCGCTAAACCTACGAGTTGAAACTAGATGAAAAAGCCATCCTCATAAGCTACAGCTCAAAGAAGTTAAAACACCAAATTCTAAACTCTCTTTTTCTAATTCAATATTTATTATTATACGACGTTGTGTAAATGTAAAATATACGAACTGTTAACAGAAATATCAATAAAATAATTTTAAAATAAATTATTTATATCGATTACAATTTTTCTTCATGTAATATTTCGTTTTTTCGCATTTTAGACTACTCTACAACTTTCTACAATGACAGGAAATGTAATTTTTTATGAACATTTGAAATTTTTAAGGACGGAACTTAGAAATTTGATCGCGAACTTTGACAATTTTTTAATAACAAATTTTTTTAAACTTTCATGTAAGGTTTGGGTTTTAGGTGTTTTCTACCATTTTACAATGTTTAAGATTGACATAAAATTTATTTTTTTCTGAACATTTACATTTTTACATAAAGATGGAACTTATAATTTTTTTCTTAAAAGAAAAAAAACAGGAAAAGAGTTGTATTCGCGACAGCTGTTTTTATAGTTCTCAGACATTTTAGAACACATAAAACCTATTCTTAAACGTATTTTTAAAAATATTTAAGTATTTATACTCTCGGCATAGTACTGCGCCGATCGTGGAGCGAGCCTTTAAGCAGTACTGGGCGAGTGGCCAATTATCTGTACTGGTGACCAGTACTGGGCCAGTACTACGACGGTGGTGAACTTCGGCGGAGTGTGGAAATTTCCACCCGCAGTAAAAGTAACACTGGGCCCAGTGATGCGCCTTTGCTGGGCCAGAATCCGGCTTTTCCAATTGAAACATGTTTAGCCAAAGTAAAGACGAAGCTTGGAACAGCAGTGTACCGAGTCTGGGTCGAACTCTGGCTCTTCCTCTTAAAAAATGGTTTGCCGTTGTAACAGTAACACTTGGTCCAGTAATGTGCCATCACTGGGCCACTCTCCGGAGTTTCCTGTTAAGATATGTTTTGCCAGAGTAAAGACGAAGTTTTGAACAGTAATGCGCCGCGTCTGGGCCGATTTCTGACTTTTCTTCATAAAACATGCGTTGCCGTGATAAAAGTGATACTTGGTCCAGCAATGTGCTAGCACTGGGCCAAGAATCGGCGGTAGATCGACGAATTTGAATATCCGATATAGACAGCCAGTACGGGCACAACACTGGGCCGATCACAATGCTAATGTTGACCCAATAACATTGGCCGATCTTTGGCTGCCTAAATTGGACCGAGCCTGGGCCGTGTTTTCAATTTCGGCAATTCACACTTGGGATATTCGGCACGGCAATGAGCCGATGCTCTGCCGAACTCTGGTTTTCTAAGATTCAGAATGATTTGCCGTAGTAAAAGTGACATTTGTCCCAGTAATATGCCGTCAATGGGCCGGACTCTGGCTTTTCTACTTTCGAAACGGGATGCCGTAATAAATGTGACAATCGGCTTAGTATAGTGCCGATACTGGGCCAAGCTTCGGCTAAAGGTAGGTAAATTTAAAAAGCCGACAAAGGCCGCCGTCGTTGGCCCAGAACTTGGCCGATTCAAACACAGAGATTGGCCCAATAATAATAGCCGACTGATGGCTGCCCTGATTGGGCCAATATTGTGCCATAATTTTAGCTTTGGAAATTCGCTCTTGGGACGCTGTGACACATTGGGGCGAATTCAAGTGTATATTTTACTCTCGCGAATTCAGACGCATTGGCCAATGTTGAAGCGTTTGCCTGCTGACGCATTGAAGTGTATTCGCTCACTTTAGACTTTTGAACCTTATTTGTACATATAGAAAGATTTAAAATTGAAATACCGTCTTCACGAATTTACAAGAATTGACACACAGGTCCATTGGGTCATTGTCGCAAAGCGGGATTTGCAGGGTGTCTTATAAGCATAAGGCTGCCAACATGACTACATGCCGCGCGTCGCAGGATCTGTACATTGCATGCTTACACGCATGATGTCATACTGTAGCACATTGCACCCGCACTAACTGCCTATCACCTCGTGCTGGTGTACGTGATGCTTCTTTGCACGCCTTTCTAGTTTTCTTTTTGACCAATTGCTTGGATCATCAGACTCGACGTGAGTGGGAAACGTCACTTGGCAACTCAACCGAGCCTACTTCTTACCAATCCTTGCGTACATTGCTCAACAACAGAGTTCGTACGTTGGAAATTCTTGAAGGAAATTCAAAAGAAGCTAGAAATTCATCTTCAGCATCCAAAGATTCCTCAAACTCAAGGTCATCCGTGAACACTCACCCATTGACACGTAACAGGGGTTATCGTGGCTTAACAAAGGGCTCAGCAGCTACATCACATGTCACTACTGACCAGATTGATGATCAAGGTCGAAAGTGCTACCACTGTGGAGAGCAGCATTTCTTAATGTACTGCCCACAATTCCGAGCATTGAATGCAGTCCAACGAAAGGAGTTGGCTTCAAAGAAGAAACTATGCTACAATTGTCTACGTCAGCACTTAGGAAACGAGTGTTCGTCATCGAGAAAGTGTCGTACTTCAGAGTTAGTGCGCGCTCTCCTTGATATCGATTCTGAAGTTTCGCTTGTTTCAGAATCTCTCGCACAACGTCTCAGGCTGTCGCGCTCGAGTTGTGACTTGGGCCTTCTAACTGTGGGTAAAAAACGTGCGTCTATGACAAACAACGTCGTCTCATGCATCTTATCACCATATTTTGAATCTGATTTTAAATATCATTTAGATGCGCTTGTGCTTCCGCGTTTAACTCCATATCTTCCACATTTTCAAACAGATACTGGAGAATGGCCTCACATTTCTGGATTGCGTCTGGCGGATCCAGACTTCGGTAGCAATAGGCTGATCGAGGTGATCGTAGGAGTAGATGCTTATTCGTATTTACTCCTCCCTGATATTCGTAAATTAACTTCTACCACTCCTGTTGCTCAGGAGACCTATTTTGGTTGGATCTTATCGGGAAAAACTATAGGCTATTCACTAACAGCTTCCAGCTATGAATCTAACGCAGCCGTTGGAATGCATATTTCCTTACAGGAAGACGTGACTTTTGATCTTCACAAATTTTGGGAGGAACAGGAGATTTCCCCTAAAATCGTGTTGACAACTGATGATCAGGAGTGTGAGGATTTCTTCGTTTCTACTCATTTTCGCACACCTGAGGAGGGACGGTACGTGGTTCGGCTTCCGATGAAGCGCAATTTGCAATCTTTCGGAAATTCATATCGTCCGGCTCTTCGAATATTGCAGCGCCAAGAGCGTCGCCTCACGCGTGACGTGACTCTTTTCGAGGCTTATGATAAGTTCCTGGAAGAGTATCTCACTCTTGGCCACATGGTTCCCGATAATGAGACTTCGGTTCGTCGTGATAGTTCTCGATCGTTTTACTTACCACATCACGGAGTTTGGAAGACTTCAAGTACAACTACTAAGCTTCGAGTGGTCTTCAATGGTTCTCAGCGAACAGAAGTTGGAATTTCGCTCAATGAATGCTTTCACGTTGGACCTACTATTCTGCCCAACTTGATGGATATTGTGCTGCGTTGGAGACTCCATGTCATCGTTGTGTGTGCTGATGTAGAGAAGATGTACAGACAGATTCAAGTGCATCGAGATGACCAAGATCTTCAATTGATCCTATGGAGAATATAACCCGAGGAACCTGTTCAAACTTTTCATCTGAAAACGGTCACATATGGATTGTCGTTGCACCCTTTCTCGCTCTTCGATGTCTGCAGCAACTCGCAACTGATGAGGGGTCACACTATCCTCTTGCCGCCAAAGTAATTTAACAAGGGACCTACGTTGATGATGTAATTACAGGTGCAGATAACTTGGACGAAGCCATACTTCTTCAGAGTCAGTTACATCATCTATTCAAAGTGGGCGGTTTCCCCCTTCGAAAGTGGATGTCAAATGATCCTGAATTATTAAGGAAAATACCAGAAAAACATCAGGCATCATCGCAACCCATGTCTCTTGCAACTCAACAATCTGTTCAAATGCTAGGTCTCAATTGGAATCCAGAGAAAGATGTCTTCACAAAACGATCAGTTCTCAGCCAGATAGCTCAACATTTTGATCCCCTAGGTTGGTTGAGCCCAGTGATTATTACAACCAAGATCTTCATCCAATTGCTGTGGCTCTCAAAGATTTCTTGGGACGATCCTCTTCCGATAACGGATCATAATCGATGGCTTGAATATCGAGACAATCTTCGGTATTTTTCAGGGATTGAGATACCTCGTTGGATTGGATTTCGTTCGTCTTCTGGTTCCTACGAACTACACGGATTCTGCGATGCCTCGGAAGGAGCTTACGCCACTACTGTCTACCTTCTCGTCATGTCGGCTTCTGGAGAATCTGATGTGTCACTCGTGGCTTCAAAATCAAAGGTGGCTCCCGTGAAGCAGTTGAGCTTACCGCGACTTGGGCTATGTGGAGCAGATCTATTGGATCACTTGATGCAGTATGTGCAGCAGGCATTCCAGTTAGATGCACCTGTACATTCATGGAGCGATTTAACTGATACTCTTGACTGGGTTAAAGGACATCCCATGAGATGGAAGACCTTCATAGCGAATCAGGTGTCTGAAATTCAAACGACGCTTCCTTGAGCACACTGGCATTATGTACCATGAGCGAGTAAGCCAGCTGATTATTCATCGCGAGGTATTCCTGCCAAAAACTTAGCTTCTTTTTCACTTTGGTGGAAAGGACCAGATTGTTTAACGTCATCGTCCATCTGGCCAGTCCGACCTCCGTCAAGGAAGAAGAATAAAGTGGATATGGAGGAACGAGAGGTGCAAGTCAACACAGCCACCATCGTTCCAGTATTGTGGGACATTCTTCATCGATTTTCTACATTGGAGAAGCTTCTACGAAGTGCAGTTTGGATACTGAGATTCCTGCTATACCATCGTCATTCATCACATCCGATGGATCCAGTGTTGACACCCTTAGAACTTCATTCTGCAAACCTAGCCTGGATTCGACATGAACAACGTGATTATTTCGAAGCTGAAATCAAGAACTTGATGTCAGGGAAGAAGATCTCTCCGAAGAATAAATTGTCTCGATTAACACCTTATCTTGATGCTAAACAGCTACTACGAGTCGGAGGTCGCTTGAAAAACTCTATTCTGAATCCAGACGAAAAACACCCTCTCCTTCTCGCTGCGGAATCTTCGTCAACGATACTACTTGTCGAGTACCATCACCGACCTTGTCTTCATGGCGGTGTTCAGCTGAAGCTCGGAACCTTGAGACAGCAGTACTGGATTCTGAAAGGTAGATATGTCGTCTACCGTAATCGATGTTAGCCATGTTTTCGTCAGAGAGCCGCCACCTCTCAGAAACTAATGAGAGATCTTCCAGCAATTCGTTCAAGTCCAAGTAGACCATTTCTACACACTGGTGTGGATTATGCTGGTCCTATTCGCCTTCGTACCACCAAGGGTCGCGGCCATAAATCTTATAAAGGCTATATTGCCGTTTTTGTTTGCTCCTCTACCCGTGCTGTGCACTTGGAAGTAGTGTCCGACTATACGGCAAATGGTTTCCTAGCAGCTTACACTAGATTTGTATCTCGTCGTGGAATAATCAAAACATTATCCAGTGACTAGGGAACCAACTTCATTGGTGCTGACGCCAATCTTCGAGCCATGTTTACATCAGCCTCAAAACAATCAAAAATCGTCGCTTCAGTGCTTGCTGCTGATTGTACTGAGTGGAAGTTTAATCCACCAGGTGCACCTCATTTTGGAGGACTTTGGGAGGCAGCTGTAAAGTCTTCTAAACACCACATTCGACGAGTCCTCGGGGATAGAACTTTGACCTTCGAGGAAATGAGCACCTTTCGTTCTCAAGTGGAGGCTTGTTTAAATTCTCGTCCTCTGTAAGCCATGTCTGATGACCCTGAAGACCTCAGCGCGCTTACTCCAGGACATTTTTAATTGGAGAGCCTCTCAACAACATACCGAAGCCGAATTTGCTTGAGATGCCTGTCACTCGCTTAACTCGTTGGCAGCTTGTTCAGCAAATGCAGCAGCATTTCTGGCACCGGTCGTCATCTGATTACCTAAAGGAATTGCAACTCCGATCCAAATGGAGATCAACCTGTCCATCGATGGAGATTGATGACCTAGTTCTCATTCGAGATGAGAACCTTCCACCCACCAAATGGGCCTTAGGCCGTATCATCAATCTACATCCAGGATCTGACGGTCATGTGCGTGTAGTGACTCTTCGCACCAAAGGTGATGTTTTAGAAAGGCCAATAGTGAAGTTGTCTCTCCTGCCAAAGGCAGTGAAGAAAGTGTTGTGATTTTTTGTTTGCAAGTCGATTTTCTTATTTTTTATCATGTTTCAGTTTCTATGGTATGTCATGAATGCATGTATGAGATTATCCTTATTGTTCATTTTGTCCAAATGAAGTGTGTTAATTGTCTGTTAATCTATTTATTCTCAAACGCTTTAAATTTTATCCTTTTATGAATATCATTTCTTATATTCTAATTTTATAATTACTTTCTCTTCCATATGATTCATTCTATTCGCAGTGTATTATGTATTTCGGCAAGTAGGCTTGCTGACTGTGTGAGTGTGTCGTTCTCACGTTAGTCGTCGTCGTACAAGCGAACACGGAAGAGCCTTGATTCTTCTTTTCGTGAATCAAGACGGGCTAAATAATCATTAATATACCAGTACTTATTTTTTTTTAAAGAAGACGGCTCTGAGTGGAGCATTATTATTTGTTTTTAAATTATGCATCAACTTATTGTCTCACCTCCCTTTTAATACCATACATGAACGTTATTGAGAATGAATTGCCCAAATCTACTTCACAGTTTTACAAAGTTTTTTATATTGTTAAACAATCGTGGACATTTTTGGTCCTTCGAGCCGGATACTCATTGGTGCATTCTGGCGAGTTCGCGAATGCTTAACTTTTTGTTGCACTTTACTGCAAATCTTTGTGAGTGCAATAGTGACATTTAGACAGTGTTTATTGACAGTGTTCCCCCCAGTTCTATTCTGAGTGACTTGTGAACTTAAGGATTACAGTGTTAAAGTTAAGTGCATTGCAAGAATATAATTTTGAAATATTATTTCGCGAATGAGTTTGTGAATTGAATCAGTAAAATCAGTGCTAATTGACAAATAATCGTAGCTCCTTTATTGACTATTATCAAATGCCCACGTGTTCGTTCGAAAATTATCTCGTGAATTTCGAATCGTTTCTCAAGACTATTAAAGTACTTGAAATTACTATTCATAACTCTCGTAAAATTTCGAATTCATGTAAATGAATCGCGACAGTGCTTTCGTATCATTAGTACATCGCGACCTTTGGTATAATCTAATTTTTTAGACGCCCTACCGATAGAAAATCTCAGAATATTCTCAGGCCAAAAAGTCTGGCCTGTTTCAGGCTCTCTGCAGACTAGATTTGAATGTTATTTGCTTGTTATTTATGACCGAATTCTTATTTCAATTTCGAAAAGCACATTGTAAAATTTAAAGCCTTCAGGCGATTTAAACGAGCTACCTGGACCTTTAAAAATATCTACCTGAGTGCCTGCGGAGAATCTTCTCTGAAGCTTCTCAGAGCCTGAGAATCTTTAGTGAATATTCTGAGATTTCTATCGGTAGGGCGTCGACTCAAGACTTTAATCATTTCGTGCCTGCTTATTTTGTAGTCTTCTGTTGTGTTTTGCATTACCGTCAAAATGTCAACACAACAGGCGGAAATGTTCCTTCTCGAGCAATTGAAACTTGCTACTCATATTAAGGACTCGTTTCAAGGAGTTCGAACTCCTCATACACGTGGCTTGTTGCCAGCGCGGTTACAAATATTGGAAGCGAATTTTGTAAAATTTCAGTTACAACATGTGGAATTATTAAAATCCTCACTTACTAAGGACATGGAATACTTCAAGGATGAGTTGACTTCACAAGTCGATAAGTGGTACCAAACTTAAAGGGGATTGTATCTCGATGCATTCGATGCACTTTCATCTCGTGATGCAAATGAATCATCAAGTAATGTCGGATTCTCGCTAGACGCTGCCATCTTTTGCCACTCTCTAACGCCATGTCACGGAGGCGTAACGTGACACGAGCAACCACGACTCTGGTTTTACTGAACTCAACTTATCAGTAACTAGGGGACGTCAGTTGAACGCCATATCACCAGAACATGTGACGTCATGACCCTCAAACCTTAATAAGATGATCGGAATCCTGGTGAACGGGAACTCATTGGTTGTCGAACGGACTATCGAACGAAGCTGTCAACCATGGATTGCAGCCATCATGAAGAAACTGTTACCGAAAACCAAATTATGTAAAACTCGGTAATACTCGGTAACCATGTATCGTCGCACCATTTTCAGGTTTTACGAGGAATTATATTGTCTTGATTATACCCAGACGCGCATATGTATGTATGTTTTTATTTGTGACTTATTGTTTAAGCACTAATGAAAGATTTTTCTATGCGCATGCGCACTCCCGTCTGGTCGAGGTTAGGTCAATTGTCACATGCAGTGGAACGAAATCGTTCAGAACGAGTCTAAATCTTCTCGAGCAAGAGTTTTAGGTGCAAATTGACCCTTTTATTTGTTCAATTCTTTGAGCTAAATCAAAATATCATTTAGTTAAGAATTTAGTAAGATCACATGTTGCTCATTATTAGATCTTGATTTGCTTTTATATTCAGTTCAATAATGGTTGCGAAGTACAGAAGATGCCGCGAAAATTTTGTTTGATACTTCACATTTGATCCCATCGTAATTTTGAATTTGCCGCCCTAATTCTTGTAGCTCGAGAAGTTTAGAAACTCTTCAAGACTCCCTAAATCTTGAACCCTGTGATGGATTTAGACTTAGATTTATAAGGATGCGATAATTTCATTGCGCTTAGGTAGTTTTTGCGAAGAAAATTTGTTCTGAGTTTCAGTCAGTAACAGTTAGTTCACAGTCCCGCCACTAAGCGCGCTGTAGTTTGAGACTCGGTAAACGTCGATCTCCGATGTAGGCTTTAGAATTTAATGTGGAATATGGTAGTCTTAATTGTACCTATTAGATTTATGTTAAATATTTTGCGAATTGTCACTGAAATCAGTTATAAAATGTTTTTTTCGAAGTAAATCATGTAAATTCTTTATAAGTATTAACTTATTTCAGTTCACTAATATTGATTTAGTTGATCAATATACACCTCAATTGAATAGGATTTCATATTTATCACTTTTGTCTAGCAAGTATAACATAAGTTCATATAACGTTTTTTAATAGTGCCTAGGTACAATAAATCCATTACCTCGATTGTATCTTCCCCTAAAAACGTTTCACAGGGTGCCAAAGATAGTTTAAAAATGCCTCCGTTTGTGATACGAAATGCTCCAGGAAAGAAGAAAATGAATAATATAAATTTAATTCTAATAAAAAATTATGTTAAAAAATGATCTGAAGAAAACTCGTAGATGTTTTCCAGGTGAATAATTTTACTTTTGAAAGATTTTATTTTGTATCGTGCATAGTTTGACCGTGAAATCGAATTTTATTATTTCTAATAACATTTTTCACTCTAAAAAAAATCTATGTGTCGAATAGAAAAATGGTTTCATAAAAATTTGTAGATATTTTTGAGATGACCAATCTCACTTTTCAACATTTTTCCGCATCTTGCATTGTTTTACCGAAAATATAATTTTTTATTGTTAATTATATGCAGATGACTCCCATCTTCAAAATTGTTTAAATCATTCACTTGGAAAATAGTTACTATCCGCTGGACTGCAGTATTTAACAACGTTTCCAAGAAGCGACAAAAACGATTTTTTGTTTTTGTTTTTACTTATTGACCCACTTTTTTCAAAAATTAGACGTGATGCATTATTTTCGTTTCAAGATTCGCAATCTATGTACACAAATCTTTATACAAATGATATAGAAACCCGTTGTACTTTCCGTTCATCACAACATTAGTGTCGGTCTGTGAGTAAGCGCCAGGTCCGGGGTCCCCGCTCTGCAGTTGGGCGACCGAGCACTAATACTTAAACCTCGATAACTCGAGAACTAAAGCCCATTAGATCGAAAGAAAAAATACGCCCCTAATGGATTTTGATGTACTTTCATCCTGCAAATCTCCAGTCGAATCGGCGATGACCATCACACGTGTTCTTCTTGTTAGATCAAATCTGTTTCGTGGTGCCAAAATGAGCAGATCTTGCATCCTTGGCATCGATATCCTTATAGATTTAAATGGAAAAATTGACTTAATTACCGAAACATTAAAACTTTGCAAAGATCAAAATAAAGTATCAATTAAACTAGAAATCTCTTCTAAAAAATCAGAACAAATAGCCTATCGTGTAATTTTCCAAATCGTTGCAACAACCAAAAGAGATAAAAAGCCCCATAGAAGTGTTTAACAGTTTTACAACTTACGACTCATTACAGAAACCCATCCCAATCACTGATGATAAAATCGAGGCTTGCGCAGAAAAATGCAACAGTCTGAACGAAACACAAAAGCACCGTTTCGCCACTGTAATAAAAGAGTTTCGAGACATTTTTATTCGTAGACCACACGCAGAAAAAAGAAATGTTATATTTACTTATCAAGAAATGTAACGTATTTCTTGTAACCATAGCAGTAAAAACTGCTCTTCATGAGGGTGTAAAAATGTCAAAATCACTTAGCATTTCGTAAATTTCACAGTGAAGTTAAGGTGAATTAAAAGGCAATCCTTTAGTAAATTACACCTCTATTATCTAGTATTAAATACTGTAAGATATGTGAAATTCACTGAACCGAGATTACAATAGTGGTGCCGTGAACATTGCAGAAGGATCGGTACATGTTACCCATCCGATCCGCGCGGACCACCGGATGAATTCAGGACGCCATCAGCAATATGGATGGATTGCATTACCTCATGGCATCACCTCAAAACATTTATTTTTGACATTTCTGTGACAGTCGTCACATTACTCCATATTCCCACTTAGCAATGAAGGGGTTTTATAATAAATAACACTATTTTGGATGGCACATCTTATTCACAGATCGCGTACAGTTGAGAGTTTATTGGAGCAAGACGTGTTTGTGTCCCGCGCCTGTCACAGCTGACTTATATGGATATGAGGTAAATGTGAGAACTTTTTTCTTGTGCGCGCGGTGGCATGGACGCGTATTCAGAAGTCGTTACCGAGGTTACCACTTCACCCTAGCGGGCCGAATGAACGGAACGGATACGCTCAAGCGTATCCTAAAAGTTTCCACATCGTATCCTCTCCGTATCATGGAAGAAAAACTTATTAAAAAAGGAAGATGAACATTTAACTTGTTGAAATTCAGATTCTACGTGAAATTTTGCGTCAGAAGGTCACGGAGTAATTGCAATAGTTTTTCTTGAAACGATAAAAACTTTTAAAAAATATAATACTTATCGACAACGTGGGCTGAAGGCGACTTCAAGCGCATCCATAATCGTTAA
>CAKNWT010052877.1:0-11807 GCA_932066315.1 Andricus coriarius | reverse complement strand
CTAGCCTGCTGCGCTTGCCTCTTCAGTCTCCTTTTCAGGGAACCGGTAAGCCGTTTCTTTTTGTTGGGGGACTGATTGGCCTCTCCCGTTACCATAGCCTCGTTCAGAGGGACCGTCAGTCCCTCAGCTCCCGGGGGAGCTGGGGGCACAGCCGCCACCTGAATTTGGCTTGCCTGAGAGACGGATGGAGAGGAAAGGGTTATGTAAGACCCCTTAAGGCCCAACCCCCCTCCCCCCTCCGCCAACTCACTTCCTCCTTCCTTCGTCGATTGTTTTTGATTTGCGTGTTCCATGTTGTTCACACGAGAAGCTTGGGAAATAAAAGGTCTGCCCCTGCAGAGCAGGGGTAATACTGAATACTCGAGGAGGTCGTCCGGTGTCCCCGAGAGGCCTTTAGGATACCTTCGTGACCCCTAGGTGTCAAAGTGCCACAAGCACGATCACTCTACGCTCATGGCTTAGGGGGGTGGTCACATTGAGTGAGACACCCAGTGTTCAAGTATCCGCTTGCAGACCACCATAAAAAACGGAGGGCTGTTTCTTGGACGCAATGCGGGCCGCAGATCATTCCTGTCCCGATTACAAAGCTGTAAATCGGTCCGGGAGGGGCCTCGATCCAGGGATCCAGAAGGCCCGTGTTAGCTAGGCTCTTTCACCCTTCTACCATACTGTAATCACGCATACCAGGAGATCCCGTTTATAGGGTCCCTTTCATTCATATCCATACGCATGCAGGCGAAGGTCCTTTTGACCCCAAAGTACCGCACGCTTAAGCCTCCCCACCAACTACAAGGTGTTACAGCCCTGAAACCAAAATACAGGTTTTCGCGAATGTGCCTGTCTGTCTGCATGTATGTTTGTGTGTATGGATCGGTGTGTATGTGTGTATGCATGTACGTTGATTTTTATATTGTTAGCGCAATAAATTTTGGAAGAATCGACAGATTGGATTGGGCTTTGCTATACTCTTCAAGTGTCCTTAAATGAAGGTCAAGTTCGTTAGCCAGCCATTTTGGATAAAAACTTAAAAAGTGGGCGCTTTTTCAAAATTTTTGAGACCACTTTTTTCTAATTTACAAAATTCCAAAAAACAAACGAAAATTAACATTTTAAGTCACACAACGCATGCAATGAAAAAAAGTCAAGAGAAGAAATATGTTTCCATTTGAACACCCTACAATATTGGTATAAGAATTATTTTACTTTTCTTGAAAAATCGAAACTTCAAATTTTTACCACACTAAAAAATAATGAAAAATCCGAAATTCCATTTTGCGGCTAAACTATACAAGATACGAAAAAAGATGAATGGACAAAAATTATGCACTCAAAAAATATCTACAAATTTGTTATTAATCACTTTTTGATGGGACGCGTAGTTTTTGTTTCACTTGTAAAATACTGATTTAAGAATAAAATAAATTAAATTTTTGGACAAATGAGAAAAACCACGAAAAACAATAATAGACAAAAGTTGCTCACTCAGAAAAGAGCTACAAATTTTTTATTAATCATTTTTTTATAAAATGCGTAATTTTTGTTTCAATCGTGAAAAATAACATTAACAATTAAAAAAAATTGGAAAAATCACGCAAGGTACGAAAAAAGATAAATAAACAAAAGTTGATCATAGAATGTAGAAAATTTTTGACAAAATCGAGTGCGAAACACGAGGTACGTGATGAAAATGTGTTCGTTAAAGCCTAAGGAGCTTTAACAAAAGAGAATTAACAATAGTCAAATTACAGTTTTCGATGATTTGACCTTTAATTTTAAAAGCTCTGTGCACAAATGTGGGATAATACAAAGACCGAGCGCGTAGCGCGAGATAAATACAGTATCGAGTGCGAAGCGCGAAATAAATATATTATCGAGCACGAAGTGCGAGATCCAACAGTCGCGCGCCCTAGGCGCACTCAAACTTGCGAGCGAAGCAAGCCGCGCTTTGTCTTTTCGTTTTTTTCGTCTCTTATATGGTTATTCCCAAAGTTTAATTTTTTAATTTTTAATCTTGTATTTTACGATTGAAAGAAAATCTACTTGTTCTATCTAAAAATTATCATTAGCAAATTTTTCGATCCTTTTTGGGTGAATATCTGTTGTTTATTAATCTTTTTCGCACTTTGTGCCGTTTTCCAAAAATCTTAATTTTTAATGTTTTTTATTACGATTGAAACCAAAACTACGCGTCCTATAAAAAATTATTAATGACAAATTTGTACCTCTTTGTCGGATGAGCAACTTTTGTCGCTTCATTCTTTTCATAGTTTGTGTCGCTTGTCCAAAAATTAAATTTGTTAATTTTTAATGTTTTTAATTTTCTAATTTTCAATCATAGAGATAAATTTTCAACCAGAAAGATAAATTTTCAACCAGAAGGATAAATTTTCAACCATGAAGGTTAATTTTTTACCAAAAAGATTAATTTCTAATACAATTTTCAAAATGATCAAATATTTGAAATCTTGAAGGAATTTTCAACGTAATAGTTAAATTTTCAGCCAAAGAAATGAATTTTTAACCAACAATATTAATTTTATACCAAAAAAGTTTAATTTTCCAAACATGGAATAATTAAATATTCAGTTGAAAATATTGGTTTTCACAACAAAAATTTTTAATAGTTTTAAAAACAGATGATTTTCAACTTTTATCCCTAGAGTAATTTCATTGCTTTAAGAGGATTTGAAATATTTTTGAGTGTTTTAGAAGATTCCAAGGCATTTTCGAAAGCTTTAAAAAGTTTCAACTTTTAAGTAATTTAAAAATATTTCAAATAAATATGTAAGGAATTTGAAAAGACTCCAAGGCATTTCCAAGATATTTGAATAATTTAAAGGAATTAAAACAAAAATATTAAAGATTTGAGATCTTTTAGAGTATTTTAAAAGATGCCAATACATTTTCGAAAGCTTAAAAAAGTTCCAAGTGTTTTCTTAAAGAATCGAAGGATATTTTTTAAGAATTTCATAGAATTGAAAATATTTTACGGTGTTTTTAAAAATTACAAGGGATTTTAAAAGGCTTAGAAATATTCAAGGAATATATATATATATATGGTGACCACTCATCTCACGGTTGTGAGACGTGGCCATGAATGGGATTTACCGCGGTCCTACTGGGAGCCCTTGCCATTTTTTAGATGGCAGTAGCTCCCAGTGAGTCCCTGCGGTGGTTGTTTAACCTTATTGTTTTATATATATATATATATATATATTAGAGTCCAAAACATTTAAAATCCTTTGAAATTCCTTCAAATTATTCAAGTAACAAAAATTCATTGGATTCATTCAATATTTCAAGACCTTTTAAAACTTCAAAAATCACTTAAAACATTTTAAAGCTTTCGAAAATGCCTTGGATTCTTTTAAATTAGTCTAGAATATTTTAAATCCTCTGAAATTAATTATTCCTTATCTTTAAAACCCTTAATATTTTCGTTGAATTCCTTAAAATGTTGTAAGACTTTCGAAAATGCCGTGAAATTTTTTTAAATAATCTAAAACATTTCAAATTTTCTGATATCAATTAAATTACTGAAGTCAACTGAAAATTCCTTGGAACATTTTGAAATACTCTAAAAGTTTTCAAGTTCTCTAAACAAATTTTGAACTCCTTTAAATTACGTAAATATTTTGAAAATATATCTTGCATTTTTTTGAAATTATCTAAAACTCTCATAATCCTTTAAAATCCCTTGAAATTGTTGAAACAAATACCTACAAAATTCCCTAAAATATTTCTAGTTCTTTAAAATCGCTTTATACTTTTTAGAACTGTTACGTTCGGGAAAATTGTTAATTGGGTAAAATGGGGAATTCCGCCCAGTCAATAATGATTTGCGACATTTCAGAATAATAATACCTTTTTCAAGGTATTGATAATTTTATGGGCCGACTATCTGCTCTATTTAATTTCAGAGTTTTTCTATGTTGTTTCTGATTTGAATCGCAATTGCTTTTGGTGAAGGGTTTTTGTTTTGGATAACACAATAAAATGACAGATTGTGTACTCAGATAATTTCAAGGTATAACAATTTAGTGTATTATCACAAATGAAATATGCTGTATTACAGAATGTGGTTGTTGAAATACGACACCCTTTCTTAGATTTGCATCCAGAGCGATTGCTGCATTTTCCATTATCATAGTGTAGTTCTGTTTAGCTAGGCTTGTAGCTCTGAGCGAACGAGGTGCGTTTGCTCACTTGCTAATTTTGAAAGGTTAGTCTGAGCAACATTAAGTTTTGCTATGGCGTTCTCATAGCGCTCGCCATCTTCTTAGTTTAGAACTCCCATTGCAGAACCAGCCATCTTTCCAATAAATTCGAACCATGGAACAGTTCTTCGTCGGCGATGGATGCTTGGGAGTATCTTCTGAGGCGCGTGCGTATTAGTGTGACGAGCTAACTCTTCTAGGGTAGCATTCAGCTTCCGCTGTAATTGCTGTGCTGACATGAAGCTGTTTAGTAATCTGTTATACCCTAGGAGTCCTTAACAGTTATCATTGAGAGATGACAAACAATGCTGATATGAAGATTCCAGGTTAGATAAAAAGTTTCCAATGAGATTCTGGAACTTGCCAACTTCCACGAAAACAGTAGCCCTCCAAATCCCGGCAACGTATTGAACAGGAGCAAGTCTCTCATCAACCATATCATTTCCATGACATCCACTGTGTGCGGGCTCGTAGCACCAATGGACCTCTGTCAATTGGGGAGCATTACTCAGTCGCTCAAACTCATATTGGCATACGACCGGGCGCCTGTCATAAGTCCTTCAATTTTTAGACCTCCATTTAGGGAGCCACTGCGTGTATCCGCTTATAAGAAACTGAGAATCCGAATGGATTTTCAGTTTCTTAATGTTGGCTCTTATTGCCTGTTTGGCTGGTACTACAACAGCTTCCATTTCCGCGGAATTATTTGTCTGTCGACCCATCGCACGGGCCGAAATGTTTAAAGGGTGGCTATCGCCAAACCAGACTCCTATACCGGCAGACGCCGAGTTTTTCCCACTTCGTAAACAAGAACCATCGGTGTATACATGCACATAGTCATCGTCGTCGACTAAAAACCCATTCATATTGTATCGCGCTGATCCTTCTAGTCAGGAATAAACGAGTTTTACTTTATCTGCGTGCTTTGATAACCGTGTTCCATCTTCGGCTTCTAACCTTACTTTATTTCCTTCTGAGAAACCTATTATTTTATAATAACGATCATCGTAATACTTATCCAACTTCCCTTCGCGAACTTCTCTTTTTATTCTCACCCAATCACCTATCATAGCATTTAAAGGTTTTACCTTTTTATCATATTGCTTTTTGGATGCTAACTTTTTTTCAATCGAGTTATCCGCCGCTAAAATATGAAGTTTTTGTAATCTCGTGATCAACTCCCTAAGGTATGATCCGTAGGTTTCTAATTTTTCACCATCCGGGAAAGAAGATGGTTTTCTTGCTATTCTACCAAAAACCAACTCGTAGGGTGTAAAATTAGTCGCTTCGTGTACAGAAGCGTTGTAGGCGAACATAGCGTAGGGGAGGAGCTTATCCCAATTGTCATATTGTTTAGCATATAACCGCACATATTCCATTAGGACGGCGTGGCTTCTCTCCAATGCCCCATTGGTTTGTGGCCTATAGCCCGAAGTGGTTACTTGGTTTATTTTGAAAATTTTTGATAACTTCCGCAAAATTTTACTGATAAATGATGTCCCTCGATCCGATAGGACGCATCGGGGTGCACCATAGAGAGAAATCAAATTCATTGCTAATGCATGCGCCAGGGTAGTGCTTTCAATGTCAGGAACGGCAACTGATACATAGTACTTGCGAAGGTTGTCGTGCATGGTTAAGATGTAACGATTTCCATCGGGGGTGGTAGGCAAAAGTCCAACCGTATCAAGGGAGACCTTATCGAATGGTTCTAACGGGATATCAGTTATGATCATTGGCTCACGGGAGAGCACTCTGGTGATCTTTTGTTCAGCACAGTTAGAACATTTCCGAATGTAAGCCATTACGTCATCCCTTAGTCGAGGCCAGGTAAATCTCTCTCTGACTCTTTTATACCTCTTCGTGACCCATTTGTGTCCGCTAAGTAGACTATCATGGGCTTCCGCAATTATTTTCTGCTTATCTTCGTCCGGAGGGATCTCAATTTTCCCATGACAGACAGTCACCTTAATCCCTGTATCCTTGAAAACATTAGTTAAAGCGTCGGTAAGGGAACTTCTAGGTAACTCAAAGCAAAAATCAATGTATCGCGGAATTCGGAAACTATTTTCTTTGTTTGCTGCTAGACATACAGATAGGTTCCTCAACCCCGTTTCTAACTCCGTCCCTTTCGTGGTTTCTTATCACGCATTTCTGACAGGTCTATTCTTCCAATAGCTATTAATAACTTTGTGACCGATGTTGCGGGCTCAAAGTCGGCCGACAGGAAATGTACATAATTATCCTTGAGGTAGGTCAAAGCTTCGCGACAACTATTTAACACACTAGAGCGTGTAGACCAATCCAGAAGAAGTTGAGATTCCTGGTTATTATTAATAGCTTCATCGGGAGCAGCGATGTGAGGCATCTCTAAGTTTAAAGTGGGAGAGGTTGCTTTGACCTCTGGAGTGGGAGATAGGGCAACCATAGAAAGTATATCACTTTTTTCCGTTGCTGGTAAACGCCTATGAGGTTTCTCTTTCTTTTTGTGGGTGAGGATTTTTGCATATGCACTCCCTTCCGCCTCCTCGATAATTACGGAGGGTTTCTTAACAGTTTTTGCTGGGTAAGGAGTAGACGCGCATCCGGACCATGCTTGGGTAAGGGTGTAGCGATCGTTGTTCCACGCTTAGGCAATGGCGGGAGTACGGACTCTTCTAAAACGTTCTGTGTGGAAATTTCTATTTCGGGGTTAATTTTTACTTTTGGTCCGGATTCATTTTCGGTAATAGGGCTTCGGTTCTTATCTTGTTCTGTCATCGGAATTAGTTGAAAACGATTCGTTGTTATCCTCACCAACCAATTCTACGTAATTAGAGTCCCAGTCTAATGATTGCTGTTCGTTAATAGATGGATGATCTTTAAGGGATAGCTCGAAACGCGCGAACGAATCTTGTAATTCTTTAGAGAAAGCAGAGGGTACTGTATATGAAATGCCTGCATCAGTGTCAGTGTCACTGGTTTCGGCAGGAGGACTTACGTAAACTAGGATTCTTTCCGGATTTCTGGGATTAGGTGGTTCGAAGGATCTAGTGACTCCAGCGGGATCACACCCTATTATGTCATCTGAGGATCGCGGCGGGTTTGTAGCCTTTCTATCCTTAGGTGGGCTTTTATACTTATTCACGATAGGTGGGATGTTTAGACTTGGCAGCATACTGTAGCGTTGTCGCTGTACTGGCTGGTCTGACTCGCTGGTGTCTGCAGTAGTATCCGCTGTTTCAGTTATTGTCGAGGTATGGTCACCTTCGGCAAGATCCGAATATTCAGGGGTTAATTTACTTGACGTCTGCCTTAGTCTTATTCGACTGGCTACGAGGCTATCGGTAGGTTTGGGCCCGCTTGATTCAGGAGGGGGCGTCATGCGATTCTTTGAACCCTTGGGTCTTCCTGGCTTTTTGACAGCAGTTGACGCAAGAGAGGATGGTAGAGATACCTTCCTCTGGATTGAAGGTTTACTGGGACCAGGCTCACTGGAAAGAGCTTCGGACCTAAAAGTAGGAGCTACTATGGAATCTTTTTCGGTCACTTCAGTGTTTCCTTTCTTTTGGCGTCTACTGCTTGGAGCAGAGGCGAGCCTGGATTTCCTTGAGGGCAAACTTTGTTTAATTCCCTTGCGGGCATGACGGGGATGGATGTTGTCACAGCTATCGCGGGTGTATGGGTTGTTTCAAGTGCCGCTTTAGTTCCCCCTATATAGGAGTGCAGCCGGGCGTAATATTCGTTGACCGACTCACTTCTTTTCATAACTTGGTGGTATATTTCGTTAAAATAGTACTCCAACGGCTTGCCGGGTGCGAAACGGTCCTTTAATAGGTCGATCAAATCGGTGATCTTAGAAAATTGTTTATTACGCGTGTATTCCCTAGCTGAGCTGTTGAGCTTTCCCAATGCGGCGGTAGTGAGGGAAGATTCAAAGGACACAGGAACATAGGTTGCCGCATTTACTATGTCCTGTATAAAATCTCTGCCGGGATATTTTTACCATCGTACATAGGGATGTGACTAGCAGCTTGTTGTCTGGCTAGTGTACCCGCAATTGACTAAACCACTCTGATTGCGACGTTATCGGCGTGGGGGGCGGGTTGGGGATCCTGTCGATTGGATATTATGTTTGGTTGAAACCCTATATCCGCTCTCGAACTGTACATTTCAGCTACCGAAGATGCGTTTAGGTCGGGTTGAACGTTTTGTCGGCGATTTGGAGCATCGCCCGTACCGTTATTCCGTTGGTTTTGATTTTCGTTACCAAGGTTTCTATCTTCTTAATTTTGACAATAGTACGGAAAATGAGTTATTTAATCGGTATTAAAATCACACCTTTTTATATGTTTCCTTGCTCAAATTACCCTGATCTCCGCAAAATTCCCTCTAATTTTTCTGCTGATGGGGCTTGATGTGCGACTACCTGCTATTTCCAATAATTAGTGATTTTAATGTAAAGTGCACGGTCACGGCGTCAGGAATTTCTCCTTTTTCTGTCGGTGCCGGCCCTAGAATAATTGGGACCAAAAGCCTACCTAGATGCTGAAGGTCTTCCGTAAGTCTGTCTATGTACATACCATGGGGTAGTAAATAATGGCCTCTACTTTCTTTTTTTGCATTATTTTATTTGCTTAAAGTTGTATGGGAAAACCGTATACTTAGACAAGGTGCTCTATTACGAATAGTCCCACAATTCCTCTTGCCTGAACGAATCCGAGGGGGGTTGTATTTCAAATAACCAAGAACAGAAATTCTACCCCCTGGATCTCTATATTCACGGTTCCTATAGTACGAAAGACTAGGTTCTCCAGGGTGATCTCGTAATACGAAAATTGTTTATAAACAATGAAAGTAGTCAATTCTAAAAAAAAAAGATTTAGAATTAACTAAAAGCGAAATTGAAATCGGTCTGCTTAAAGCCTGTAATTAACCTCAAATTTTCATAGTTTCAAAGCAATTAAAAATTTTCCTGTATTTTTCACCAAAAGCACAGCAACAAAATCAGCAACAATTAGTGAAAGTCTAATCCCACCGCTGCCACAAATTATTTTGTTACGTTCGGGAAAATTATTAATCGGGTAAAATTGGGAATTTTGCCCAGTTAATAATGATTCGCGACATTTCGGAATAATAATACCTTTTTCATGGTATTGATAATTTTATGGGCCGACTATCTGCTCTATTTACTTTCAGAGTTTTTCTATGTTGTTGCTGATTTAAACCGAAATTGCTTCTGGTTAAGGGTTTTTTCTTTTGGATAAAACAATAAAATGACAGATTGTGTACTCAGATAATTTCAAGTTATAATAATTTAGTATATTATCACAAATAAAATATGCTGTATCACCGAATGAATCAGAAATATGTGTTCTGTGTGTGTGTATTCAGAAATCATCCATGGATAAAAAGGGACACTAAAAACCGAAGGTTTTTGTATGAATTCCTAGACGTTGAATTTTCGTTGCCTCCTTGGCAAGTAGTTTCACCTCCCACGCGCCTACCGATGTTTTGCGTTTTTGGTTGAATTTAACGTCAGTAACGCCGGACTGAACAAAAGACTAGGGGCAAAAAAAAACAATCACGACGGACCAGACGGATTCGTTCGTGATGTTTCCGAGGAAAAGTGAACTTAGCGAATGAATTTAGTATTACTTGGCTTTTAGAAGAAACCTCGGAATTAAGCGGGGAGAAGAGCACTTCTTTCGACCAAAGAACACATATGGGCGAGCAGTCGGTCTCATTTTGCCGAGTTGCATTATCTTACTTTCAATAGGTGTTCCTCCGCGGTACTACTTCCAAAAATTTGATTACCATTCAATTCCAGCTCGGCTCACTCATTTCGAGTCGATGAACTTTTCGTAGCGTCAGCAACTTAATAAAATCAGTAGCGCTGGAATTAACATCTAATTTGAAAATATGACTGAGTCGAGAAAGCCCATTTTTATTTTGTTAATGAGATATTCTTTCCGCCCCTTTTTTATAAATCTGATTTTACGGTTCCCTTTTATCCGTAGTATTTTAAAAGTTTTTCCTAATATTTACAATTCCTTTGCTTTACTAATTTCAATTTGTTTGGTATTTTGGTAAAGTGAAATGGTGTAAGTAAATGCACGAGCGCCACGACATCTTAGCGTCTCGTGTGCGTGTGCTCATGTGTGTAATCACGTGCGCCTCATACAAGCTAGCGTCTTCGTGGTTACACTCTAATTTCTACTAGATTGATATTTTAAATCGATTATAAAATCTATATGAGGATCTACTCATTTATTTCAATTACTTGAAATGTTAGGTGCTAAACATAGAATGCACCTAACAAGAACTCTTAAATAATCCTTGCAACCTTTTAAAATTTCCTTAAGATTTATTTTAAATATTTTAAAATCACTCGAAACTTTTCAAAGCTACCGAAAATACCATTTAATCTTTTAAGATACTCTAAAATATTTCGAATCCTTTTGAATCAATTAAATGACTAAAATCAGTTGAAAATTCCTTGAAATCTGTTAAAATATCCTACAATATTTCAAATCCTTTAAAATCTTTTGACATTCATTGAAATTATGGACATCTCTTCCAAATGCCTTGGATTCTTTTCAAATGCCCTAAAATATGACCAGTCATTTGAAGAATTCCTTTACTCAATCGTAAAATTTTAGCCTTAGATACTTAACTGAATAGTAAATAAAACAATTCAAACTCCGGACTCGACTTGTATCCTATAACAATCTGTGATTGTTCATTGATGCCCTTACTGTCCATTAGAGGCAGCACCTCCGGGACATGCGAAATGATATGAAATATTCGAATCTCCTTCAAATCCATTTTGATTAGAAGTAGATTTACTAAAAGAATTATTAAATAATTTATACATAATTTGTATTAATATATAATTTAATAAATTAAAGAGAGACTTGGTATATTAAGAAAGTGAACTGACTCTGTAGAAATTTCATAATCACATGCGTAGTTAAAATGTTATTGATTTGCACGTGTTCTGGAGGAGTGTTGTTTGTTTCAGGCCTAATTTTTCAGCCTAGTTTAATACGCAGAAATGAGGGCGAAAAGGACGTGCCTCACTTGAATATTAAAAGGAAGTTTATTGGAAAGGGTAATTAAGATTTCGACAGCGCAATCCAAGATGCTGCGTAAAATCACAACTAGATAATAAGAGCCTTGCTGGGTAACTAGTTCAAACTGGAACTTAGTTGATTTTAGTGATGTAAAGATTTTTATTACCATTAGTTATTTGACGTTTTGATTATGAAGAGTGAAATAATGCTTAGGGGAAAATTGAGGGAACGTGTTTAATGGAATTTTGTTTTAGTAAACTAACTAGGCTAGGTTGCATCATGGTTGACGAAAGACGTAGATCATGTTTTAGTTAGTTTGGGGGTACTAGTTTGACTTTTGATTGGCTGGATGTGTGAATGTGAATGAGAGTAGGATTACGCGGGAGACCTATGGATCGCTGCGCGATCCTGGAGCCCAAAAACACCATCGATTTCCCAGATCAGATGTTGGATGACTCGCGACGCGGAATCTATATTCGCTCTCTCCAAGTTTATATTAATTTGGACTTGGAATATTTTCCTGTTAACGTATTTG
>CAKNWT010052862.1:0-12348 GCA_932066315.1 Andricus coriarius | reverse complement strand
TAAGTTTCGTGTCACTGAAAATTAATGAATATGGTCTCAAATTAATTTATAAAGCCAAATTTATGAAATTTCAGTGAAATCAGTCATTGAAAACTGCCTGGAATTTCTAACAGTGTACTATTTGGTTGAAAATTGAATTATTTTATTAAAAATGCAACTATTCTGTTAAAAATCAATCTTTTTTGGTCATAAGTTCAACTATTTGGATGGAAGTTGAACTGCTTTATTGAAAATTCATTTTTTTTTTTGGTTGGAGTTTCATCTCTTTGGTTGAAAATTGAACTATTTTGTTAAAAATTGGTTTAATTTTTGATTGAAAATTAAGTTTATTAATTGAAAATTTAACTATTCCATTTTTGGTAGAAATTTAATCTGTTTGAGTTAAAAAATCAACTATTTGGTTAAAAAATGATCTTTTTAGTTAAAAATTCAACTATCTCGTTGAACCTTCTTGAATTATGTCGAAAATTCGTCTTTTTTTATAGAAAATTAATCTTCTTGGTTGAAAATTCATCCTTTTTGATAAAAATGAAACTTTTCGGTTGGAAATTAATCTGCCTTGGTTGAGGAGATAGTTTGTTAAAAATTCGTATTTTTTGGTCAAACTCAATTGTTTTTTATTTGAAATTAAAATCTATTTTCATTGAAACATCGTCTATTACATGTTGCGTTGAGAATTCATATTTTTTTGTTAAAAAATCAATTACTTTGTTTAAAGTTAAACTTCTTTTTGGCTTACAAATTCAACAATTCGGTACAAAATCAGACTGTTTGTTTGAGAATGAACTTTTTTGTTGGAAACTTATATTTTTTATTTAAAATTTAACTATTTCAAAGATAATTAATTTTTTTGTAACAAAATGTTTCGTTCGCCCAACTGAATTTTTTGGTTGATTTAACCAAATCTTTTGATGAAAAGAGTATTTGGTTGATTCAACAAAAAATGTGTGGTTAATTGTGAACCAATCTATTCAGTTTATTATATTTTCCAAATTAGAAAAGAAATAAACCAAAAAATCATAAATTTATCAAAATTGCTAATATTAAAAATCATCCTTTGCATAAAAAAGTAAAAAGATTTCTTTCAACAAATAGAAGTAACAAAATTCTATCCTCAATTAAAAGAAATCTAAAAAATATTCATAAATAAACCATGCAGATTTCTTATGAATATTTGTATGCACCGAAAGCAGAGCATGGAAAAAATTCACAAATCAATATCAGATTTCTAATCTACCTCCTTTCCGGTTAGTTAGAGACAATTACATAACAAAGGAAAAAAGAAAAGAGTCAACCAAAACCATCCTCTCACTCTTTCGTTATTCTTTCTATGTCTTTTTTATACTACTAGGGACCAACAAATTTCGAGGTCAATTTAGACCTCCTCTTCAGGGATTATTTGTAGGAAGAAGCAAAGGTTATTATGTCAATTAAATAATTTGTGCAAACAACTTAAATTGTTGGATTCAACCAAATTTTCATATATATTATATATCAGTGCTAAAAAATAAGAAAATGAGGAAATTTGGGTTTTCATGGTTTAGAATCATTCTGCTTTAGCTTACTAAACCCTTGAGGGCTCTAGCCGACCTCTCGGGCTTGATTTTTTTATTATTTAGGATGGTTTCAGGACCCTGGACTGTGGTTCAACTTTTTTCTTTAATCTGGACAAATTAGACAATTAATTTTTCACCAAAAGAAAAAAATGAGGGGGTGACACCTAAAAAAAATATTGCTGCAAATTTTCAGACCCTAATTACCCTACCACAACTTTCAACATCTTGATAACTGTCCTATTTATGAGTATAAAATATATTAACCCTGAAAATCTAACTTGAAACACCAAATGCATTTCATATAATTGCATACGCCGAATTGCATAACAGAATATTCAGATGAAAACAATTGGACATTTCAAATCGCTATAGAACTACACAACTATGGTAACTCATACCCAGCGGAAGAAAAGATAATAAAATTTTAACGAGCATTGACTCTCCTTCGAGGAACTCTCTCCCTCTCTCTCTTCGCGAGCAAAAATAACACCAAGTGCGATGAACAGAAGCGGATGCAAAGATACAGTCGAAAGTAGTATAAATAGGTATAATGCGTTTAAAAACCAAATTAAGGAACGCAACAAACTACCTTATTTTGAACGAAGTGTCTAGGCTCACCGAAAATATTTTTGCTGCGCTCACCGAATTTCGTGGAACCTATAACCACCCTTTTCCAGTTTCCCTGCCCGTGTAGAAAATTATTGAGTCACACATGCGTCCAGTTAGGGCATTATCTAGACTGTCTAATCTAGACGGTCTTTTTTACGTTGATCGGGTGCTGGCTAGCCCGTCATGACCAAAAAATGTTCTAAATATCTTTTCGCACATTTCCTAAAATGTTCCGAGTGCTTAAAAGTACCAAAGGCGAAAAATGAACATTGAAGAAATTAATTTTTTTCCTTATCATCCAGTCCGTCCTTCCGGGCCCTAATTGGGTGCTGACTATCCTATCAGGACAAAAAAATTCAAGTGTTGAATACAAATATTTGTTTGCACATTTCCAAAAATATTCAGGATATTTAAAGGTATAAAAAATGAATCATAAACATTACAAACAAAATTTTTTCTCATCATCTAGATTATCTAGACAGCCTATGAAATAATTGTTAACGTCAACCATCTAAAATAGATTTTCACAAAACCGACTGACTAGCGCTACATTAGCTTTTGTCCAGGCTAGCGTTCCATACTAAAAAAGTGTCACTTCTACTCAGCGTCACATTTACGGTCAGGATGGTCTATCATGACCCCGAAAAGTTCCCGGATACTTTTCTGCACGGACGGGTCTCTACAAGTCTACAGTCTACATAATCATATTTATGTAAAAAAAATGTTTACATTCAAACTCAATACGGTTTAATCCTACACCGAAATATTCTACGCAAAACAATTTAAATTTTACAAAGTACCCCGCTCAAAATACCAAGAAAAAAACGTTCAGTCGTTTGAGATTAAACTGGCTGGAATGTATTTTTAAGGTGTCCCGAATAAAAGTTTTTATGTGCACTAGGTCCCAAAAGTCCTTAGGTTTCGATATTAAGTCAGTATAGCGATCAGAAAGTTGAAAATCATATAATATAAAGATCGTGATGAGATGAACTTAAGTGCCTGTAACTCGAAACCTAAGGATTTTGGGTACCTAGTGCACATAAGAACTTTTATTCGGGACACCTTAAAGAATACATTCTAGGCAGTTTAACCTCAAACGAGTTATCGTTTTTTTCTTTGTGTTTTGTGCGGGGTCCTTTAAATGAACTAGACACAATAAAATTCTGCATGAGAAAACCCTACACAATCTAATTCCATACCTAAAATACTTTTTTAAACTCTACTCCACTTGATTTTACATAGCAAAACTCTATACACAATAAAGCAAAATAGTTGAAAACATATTTTGTGAAGAGTTTTTCTGTATAGAATCAAACGGTGCGGGGGATAGTATAATAGTTATTTATTTAAATAGATAATTATTATATAATAATTATTTATTTTGTATTATTGTCGTAGATAAACCTATTATTTCATGTGGAGTTTTACGGTCTAGGACTAAACCATGTTGAGTTTCAATTAAAAATATTTAATTTATCAAGTAAATATGATTGTATAGAATTCTTGATTGTAGAATTAACCCTATAGAGTTTTCAGGTGTAGAGTTTAATTTTTCACAGTCACTACCGCCCCCCTCCCCAAATAAATTCCACACGTTAGGATTTAGTTTGATAGGGACTCATACTCACCAGACAATTGAATACGCTTCTTATTGGTCTTGAAGCACAAATTTTTGTTCAGTAAGAATTAGGGAAAAATGAAAAAGTTTGAATCCAAGTTTAAAAAAAATGACAAAAGTTTAAAAACTAGTTCTGATATTAATAATTCCACTTAGTGTCGTTTCAAATATGTCCTTCTTATCTATGTAATTGTAAGGTAAAATGTTAAATCAATTATAAATTTCAAACCTCTGTCAAAATTAATCCTATTTCATTAGTGCCATATTCAGAGTTCCAATATTCTTACGTCAGCGATGTGTACACGGAGAAAAATGGATGTTTAAATGTAGATGTTGAAAGGGTAAGATTGTACCGCCTAACATGCAGATATTCATTCCGAACATCTACTATCTTGTTGAGATGTTGGGCGTAAACATATTTTTATGTTAAACGGAAACACATTCAGATTTTAAAATCGTCCTAGCGCATGCGCATCGCGCATTTGAATTTAAGGACTATATTTAGCAGCTATATATTTTTGATATTACAATTATGGAATATTACAATTTCGGAATATTTCCAAAGAATGAAAATTAGCAATCCTTAATTAAAATTGAATAACGACTTTTTTCTTTCTACACGACGGAATAAGGTTTTGAAGTTTGAGGTTATATTGACTCGAACACATTTGACAAAATGTTTGCAAATTTAAAATGCAATTTGAGTTTAAGTAACCTAAAATAGATAGAATTTTAAATGCTGATTACAGATCATTCGTTCTCAGCTTACTTACCTCGTTTTTATTTTTTATTTTGAATTACGAATATTAAACATAACCTGAACTTGACTGAACGTATCATCTGATCAACATTTCATGCCCTTTATCTGTTCTTCGTTTATGTAGAAACATTAAAGTTTAATTTTAAATTCTCAAATAAGTTATCAATTAATTCTTTAAATGATCAGAAATAAGTAAACTCTTCAAGTATTTACAGCCGTTATTTCACATAAATATACATGTAATATTTCGGATGTTTCAGTTAAATATTTTGGATGTTACAGAGTACATCTCACTGTTTAAGATCTACAGATAATAGCTATGAACATCTAGATTGCTGTCCTATAGTTAAACATAAAATGTGTTAAACGTGAACATCTAGATGTTACGTTGAAACATCCATTTTTCTCCGTGTATAAGGGGCCGTTCATTAATTACGTAAGGGCGATTTTGACCATTTTTTACTTAACTTAGAATTTTTCTAAATAGCGTTGAATAGTTACATATAATTAGAAAACCTAAAACACGCGATTTTTGTAATTGTAAAATGGGTAGTTTGAGTAGAATTATTGCAGCTACTGTGATCGTTCGAATTGAAACAATAATTGACGTAGTAAGATATTACGTAAGAATGGTTTTAAACCCCCTCCCCCTCAGGAAAGTTTATGCAGATATTTTCACCCACTCCCCAGCCCAACCCCTCGGGACCCTTACGTAATTAATGAATAGCCCCAAATATCTTTGTTTAACGATTAATTTGTTTGAATGATTAATAATAATACTTACAATAAATATATCTGTAAATCCCTACTTTAAACATTTGACTAATATTGTGAGCACGTTTCTAACAATATTTGTAGCTAGATCATCGATTAGGTCGCTGTTTTAGCTATATACACTGTAAAAAATTTCTGTAGGAAACTTCCAATAAATGTATTGGAAGCTTATTTCCGAAACGCAAGGTAACGCTACAATACATGATGTATTGGAATTTCACAATATTTCGTAGAGTTCGCGCTACGGTGACTCCACCAATTACAACACTTACAATACATGTATTGCAGTGTCACCATTCTAATATCTTGTTTGGAATTTTACCTCATCCTTGTATTATAGAAATTTTGGAGAATCCCAAACATTTCTAACAGTGTAGTGTAGAACGGGACAGGACTGACCGGCACTGTGGGGCAAGAGCTACTTTGCAAGTAACATTCCTATTCCTTCATAATTTTAATTATTCTTTCTATCAAATAATCTATTTTATTAAAGAAATGGTGCTATGAACTTAAATCTTACCAATTTGAAGCTTTAAAAGAAAAATTATACGATTTTAAATAAAAAGACCTTTCACATCTTGCTACATATGTTTTAAAGTAAATTTTCCAACGGATAAATATAAAAAAATTAACTTATAAAATTTTCACACCCTAAGATATTTCTAATTCATAAAAAAACCGAAGTCGGTTTTGCCGTTCCACGCGGGGCAAGACCGACGAAATACAGCTTGTTATAAATAATTAAATTATCAAATCATTATTTAATTAGGAGGAATAATAAACCCATGATTCTATCCAATCTGCAGGGTTTGCTTATGAATTATTTTTGAGATTTCTTTTAAATTGAGTTTACATTTTTTAACCCAATTTTTCTTGAAAGATGTCTTCTTTTTATGTACAATTTTGTAAAAAGAATGTTTTGGATTTTTAGATATTTATTTAGAAATGCTTTTGAATAGATTGGATTGTTTTCTTTTCCTAAATGGAAAATTTAATGATCTGAATAGATTGGTTTTAGAATCAACAAAAAAAAAAAAAGAATAATGCGTATACACATATTATATAGAAATCTGCCACTGAGCGGGCACATTCTCATCTCGCGGCTCGCTTCAATCGAAAGTTTGAGCGCGCCTAGTGCGCGCGACTGCTGATTCTCACGCCTCGCGCTCGATAATATATTTATCTCGCGCTTCGCGCTCGGCCTTTGTATTTCCGCCTCATTTGCGTCCAGACCTATTAAAATTAACTGTCAAATCATCGTCAACTGTGATTTGGTGATTGTGAATACTCTTTTGTTAAAGCTCCTTTGGCTTTAACGAACAAATTCTTATCACGTATCTCGTGCTTCGCACTCGATTTTGTGTCAGAATTCATAATATTCATTGGTATTGAAACATACGTACTTTCATTGTCTTGTTTTTATGAATTTAAAAAAGCGTTCATCCTATACAAAAAATGTTGTGATTATAAATTTTATTGCAACTTGTGTTGTTTCGCCATAAATTAATTTTTTTGTATTTTTATTCTTATCTTTTACGATTAAAAAAAACTACTCGCCCTTTCTAAAAATTATAAATAACAAATTTGCACGTCCTCATTGATTGAAGAAGTTTGTCTAACATTCTTTTTCTTCCTTGTGTCGTCTTCCAAAACATTACACTTTTTTATTTTTAATCTTATTTTTTACGATTAAAACAAAAATGAAGCGTCCTATCGGAAAATTGTTAATACAAAATGTGTGGCTGTTTTTTGGATGAGCAACTTCAATCTATTCATTTTTTTCTCATAGCTTGTGTCGTCTGTACAAAATTTAATTTTTTATTTTCAATGTTGTTTTTCACGAATAAAACAAAAATTACGCATCGTACCGAAAAATGATTCATAACAAATTATTAGATCTTTTTTATGCGCATGATTTTTATTTTTACATCTTTTTTTGTATCTTGCATAGTTTGACAGCAAAATGAAGTTTTTGATTTTTTATTATTTTCTGTGCGATCAAAATTTGAATTTTTGATTTTTCGGAAAAATTCAAAAAGTTCTTGTGATAATCGTGTAGGGCTCTCAAACAGAAACGTTTTTCTCCTCTTGACTTTTTTTCATATCGTGCGTTGTTCGGCTTAAAATATTAATTTTCGTTTGTTTTTTTGGATTTTGAAAATGCTATGGCTCTGATATTTTTTTTTTATCAAAAAATGTCATTAGGAGAAATTGTTTATCTTTTTGAGTACTGCTAATAACCGTACATAGAATTTTCAAATTTTGAAAAACAGTGGTCTCGAAAATTTTCAAAATGTGCTCACTTCTTGAATTAGCTGGTTAACGAACTCGTTCTTTCTTTTTAGGGCTTCAAAAACTGTGCCAAAGCACAATCCAATCTGATCAATCTTTCGAAAGTTATCGTGCCTACACGATACAACAGACTACAGACATACATGCAGACACCTTCGTAAAAATAATTTTTTCTGACTCAGGGAGGCACAAAACGTCGACATTTGATTGAATCCGCGAAAGTCATTTTTCGCATAAAACCAATACCTTCTCATTGAGATGAGAATTAAAAAAAATGTGGGACTCGAAATAAATAAATAAATGAATAAATACCATGTTTTTTTTTTTGTGAAAGCTCTTTCTAGTTGCACAGGTTTTCAGATAAGACTGATAAATCTATATGCCAAATTTGAAAGAATTTCGAAGAAAATCATTTGGCTTTATAAGGAGCAAGGGAGGGGGGGGAGTACCATAAAGTGCGTACAGAAATATATGCGCGTTCCTCAATACCTTATAACTCTTGAAACGAAAACATATACAATCTTTATATATGTTGTTTTAATTCTTCATTCAATTATTTTAACCCATAATAGGTTTCAAACTAATATTGGCTTGTCTAAAGACTTTTCATTGGATTTTCGTGAAAATTGAGTATTGAAATGAGTTCATAAATAAGAATAGCGGCGAATACTTATTTTTAATCAAGAAGTTGCTTACTCTAATATTCTTCTAAGGATAGTTAATATGTAGTCTGTAGGCACGGTAACTTTCAAGAGATTGATCAGATTGGATTGAGCTTTGGCACACTTTTTAAGGGCCTAAAAGTAAAGTACAGGTTCGCTAACAAGCTATTTTTGATCAACAGTTCTGGTATTATCCATCGAAAATGCTTTTTTTTTTATCGAAAATTCCTTTTTCAGAAAAATATACGAGATACGAAAAAAATGTTGAATAGGAAAATGGTTCACTTGATGAAAAAGATCTACAAATTTACTTCAGACTATTTTTGGTAAGAGGAATATATTTTGTTTTCATCGTGATAATGCTTTTAAAAAAATAAAAAAATTCATTTTTCTGAAAAACTATGCGAGAAACAAAAAAATAATTACTTTAATTTCAACTAATTTTTTGATAAGCTGTATAGTTTTTCTTTTAATCGTATCAACACATTTTGAGAAATAAAAATTCCATTTTTAAGAGAATTCATCTCAAATAGATCTAATTTACTTTATACCATTTTTTGATAAACCGTATAGTTTTTGTTTTAATCGTTATAAAGTTTTAAAAAAAATAAGAAATTCCATTTTTCGGCCAAACTGTGCCATCACAGAAAAAACTAGGGTTTCCATTAGAACCAATTTTTGGTTCCAAAGGAGCTGAAACAAAAAGGAACCTCTCTTGCTGAAAAGCAACCCAAAATGATAAATGGTTTCTAAATGAACCCAAAGTATGGATTGAAACGGTTCAAATGGAGCCCTTTTTTCACTTCAGCCTTAAGTCACTACGAAGATTTGACAAGTTTATGGTTTATATTTTACTTTGTAATTCGAATTAAATAATATTGCACTGGGAAAAATTTAATGAAGAAACTATAATTATAGATATCAGTCATTCTTGAAAGGAAGATAGTGCACATGAAATACGACAGTTTTTACGGTTATGTTAAAAATCCGACGTTTTCAACTGCGAATGTACCAAAAAAGCGCGGTACTATTTAAAATGATATAATATAAACTGACAATATTACGTTAATATTACATTTTCTTAGGAAGGTAGATACTTCTGTCATTCAATTTAATTTGTTTTTCAAAAGAATAAAAAATGTTTGTTAATATTTATCTGTATGATTATTCATAGTCTTTATTAATTTCAAATAGGCCAGCGCTTTTTGGAACATGCCCAGTTGAAACTATGAATAGCCATCTATCGGATATCAACGAACTAAAAAGGAACCCTCAAAATGAGTTACATTGGAGTCTCAGTTCTAAATGATACCAAATTTTACTTGAGCCGCAACTTTACTGAACCCTCAGTTTTTTCTGTGATATGAAAAAAAGTCCAGAAACCCAATTTTTGCTTTTAAGAAGACCTAAAAAATCGTCTTTAATCTTATTCTGATAGTATTCACGGATTTTTTCAAACATCAAAACTGCTATTAACAAATCGAAAATTTATATTTCAGCCAAACGACGCGAGATACGAAACAGAAGCGTATAAAAAAATTGTTACTTTTAAAAAGACCTTCAAAATCGCATTTTTTACAGGAAAATATTGTAATAAATAGAATGCTGATTATTACATATATATTATAAAATTGTTTAATAAATCACAATTATTGTTTAAAAAAAATATTAATAATAAGTTAAAGGCTAAAATAAAACAAATTATTTTGATTATATAATTTATTAGAGAATTATATGAATACATATCAAAAATCAAGCGCGGGTATTCCAATGAGAATGTATTCCTTATAGGGCCTTGAGTCAATTAAATTGCATTTTAATCTAAAATCAAAACAAATTTACTTATGTCTTTTAAAGTATACGAGGATTTTACAGTTTAGTAATATTAATATTAGATTTCTTTGGATGGGTCTGTCGTTATGTGTCCGCGTGGACAAATGAATATTTTTAAGGCTTTTCATTCAATCACCGAAGTTAAACAGCGCTGGGCTCGGTTATACTCGGATGAGGGCCGACGTACTAGATGTACTAAATACAGTTTTTACGTTGTCTTCACTCTCAAACTTTCAATCATTTTGTGAGTAAGTGTGCCTTACGCAAAATCAGGGTGTTTTAAAGGCCCAGGACTATGGATTAAACTTTTTTTTAATTGTACAAAATTAAAAAATTATTTTTACAACAAATGAAAGAAGATGCGGGCATGAGAGATATGAAAAATTGTTCTATAATAATGAGTTAGAATGTAGAATCAATTATTTTTCTGGCTACGTAACTGCGAAGTTATAAACTTAAATCGCATACATCTTTATATCTTGCTTTTAAAATTTCTCAATGCAAAATATTAGGTTGAAAACATAAATCGGAACTTGACCCCTGACATGGAAAATTTTATCTCAAGAGTGTCCAATCGACAAATCCGGCACGCGAAAGGGCAAGACAGATTTAATTTTACTTGACTCTTCGTCCAGGGATCTCAGAGGGAAGAAAGAACAGGCAAAAGGAAAAAGGGAAAAGGAAAGAGAAAGGGAGAAAAAGAATGCTGTCCACCAAAGGATTCGAGGGACATGAACATTCCCAACAGGTGCCGTACTATTGATTGCTATTCCGAGCTGTTCGCATACGAGCAGCGTCATTAATTGTAATGCCGCCCATCAGGGATACGAGCTTTAGGAAGCGGGTGCGATAATCGACTTGAATCCGAATATCGATCAGAACGACGCCTGGTAATACGGTCACTACTCACCGCAATTTCCTATACCTGTACAGTTTGCGTGTATATAAATGACAGCACCACTCAAAATCTCGTAAATTTTTTAAAATCGTTATCAAGAATTATGAGCTTGGCAAACGTGTTAAACGAACGAAGCGAGTGTCGTGTTTCCGGGAGGGTGTAAACGCATTTTTCATAGAGAGGGCAATGGCTTTTTTGCGGGATGGAGAAAATAATTCGGCTTTAGTCTAACAAAATTTACATTCTCATAATTGTATGATAGAAGGTACTAATTAGATTTATGTGAGTTTTGAAAATACTGACTTTTCATCGAATCTCGATGTCTTGAGAATTCAGGCAGAAAAGTAGATTCTTATGAACACATCTGTCTTGCTGCTTGTCTGTAGTCTGTTGGTACGATATCATTCGATGAAACTTTCTAATCAGAATTTGCTTTCCTACACTTTTGTGTGGTCCAAAAATACCAATAAAGTTCGTTAGCCAACCTTCTATATTATAAGGAATAAAATAAGGCTGCGTCCCCAAAAATTGGGAGATTTGGAAACGAGGATGGACTACTCGTCTCGAAAATTCAGGACAACTAGCAAAGCTTATACAAAATATTTCTCTACTCATCCCGAATTTCGGGACGACGAGACACACTTCGATAAAATAAAGTAAATTAAGAATTCAGCTTTACAGCTAAACCATGCGACATGCAATAAAATGCTGAAAATCAAAATTGTTTACCTAAAAAAACCTACAAAATTGCATTCAGACTTTAGTGTATACCTATAGTTTTTGTTTTGAACGTGAAAAATACATTAAAAAATTCAATATTCAAATTTATAGCTAAGCATCGCGAAATAAGATGAAAAGTAAAACAGTAAAGTTTCTCGCCTTGAAAACAACTTAACGAATGCAATATATTTATTTTACTTGGAATAGAAGGGGTATACTTGCAAAAATGTCTTACCTAATGTCCATGAAAATACGTTCAAATGTTGCTTTTAAGCTCAAAACTTGACTTCTTCATAAGTCAAAAATTTGTTGTTGTCATCTTATTTATGAAATAAAAAAGTATTAAAAACCTTTTTTAATAAATAAGATGTAATCGAAGTATGTAGAATTTTAATAATTTTCATTTATAAAAAAATTTTTATTGATCTGCAGATCATTGTGGTCTGAAAATTAATTTGTCCATAGACACTTTTATTTGCCCTACTGAGCCACGTCGCGCCATACCAGGTGTATAAGCTTAAATCCGCTTTTTGCTCAGAAATGGCGGTAGTGAACATATTTAGCTACAATAGAAAAGTCATGCTTTTTTTTGTGTGAGTTCGACACCTGGCTACATAAATCAGTGC
>CAKNWT010052841.1:0-11297 GCA_932066315.1 Andricus coriarius | reverse complement strand
AAATATTTTAAGACATTCTAAAAATGTATACATTTATAATATTCCAATTCAAACGATTAAAAATCAAGATCTTCAGAAAATAAAAGTTACTAATAATTTCCCAGTCGATTGATACGTAATTAATTAAATTGAATTATATTTCATTATTATGAATGGTCTCTATATTCTGATGCTAAGATTAATATTTCTAGAGCAAGTGCAAAAGGCAAATAAGAATGTCACATTAGCATCTCATTATTATATCAACCAAGAATGCGTATTTATGTAACATTCTTGATAGATCTGCATGAAGCATTTATAAATAATTCTTTCTTCACACACTTCAAGGACTTGTGTCCTTGATGCACGCAAAGAAAGCAGTACAACTTGTAATTTTTATTTGTCAAAAAGTGACCTACATACTAACTCCTGAACTCAACTCGCACTTTCTAAAGCGGTCAAGAGTCAAAATTTTTCAGAGTATACTCTATGAATTTGCTCCTATTACATATTTTTAATCTAGCAGGATGAAATCAGTGAAAAGAAAAAAAAAGAAAATGAACAAAATAAATGAAATTCTGATCTTGGGAGCACGAAGACTATTTTAAGGAAAAATATTAATGTTTGCAAATAGAAATAAGATATTAGTTATCAGTCATCTTTGATCCAAGACTGATTACAAGTTTTTTTTTATCCAAGCGATATCAATAAAAAAATATTTGAATCTTTGATCGCCTAATATTTGAAATCCATATGTTGCTGATACAAAAAAAATTGTTTGTCTATACGTATTTCCTTAAGTCACAATTTTGAATTTCCGAATTCAAAATAAACTGTGGGTTCCCACAGTTACAATTTTTTAATTTAAACAATAATATTTGAAATTGGTAGACTTCATGAATACATTTTTTTTTAAATGGATAGCCTTTCGAATGAAGAATTTATAAACTGAAAGCATTCCAAAAATTCTCAAATTAAAATTTTAACGTCAGAAAACAGCCTTAATTTCTTAGTGTCACTCATTTAGAATAGATTAAACAGTTTAAAGATTTAAATATACTTTAAAGACAATTTGGATCAGAAAGCGGGACGACTGAAAAATCTCGAAAAATCAAATTCCCGGCACTAGAATATTTCCGAAAAAGAAAATATTCGAAATAGAAAATTCCCTAAATTGGAAAATTGGCGACGACTTAAAATTCCCGAAGAATACGATTCCCGCCCCGTGTATAATATTGCCGAATTCGGAAATTACGGATAATGCAAATTTTCAAAATAAAATTTCCGACATTATGAAATATCCGACACTGGGAAATGCCCGAATAATAAAATTACCGAACTATTTATAATATTAACGAATTGGAAAATTTCCGACAGAAAATTGCCGAATTATAAAATATTCGACACTGTTACATTCACAAAATTAGAAAATACCCGAATTTAAACAATCGAAACAATGGTTTTTTAGTAAATATTATTTATTTTAAAAAATAATAAAAATATTAAAGTTTTAAAAAATAGTTGTTTAAATTTGAAATAACAATAATGATATAAAAATTGTATACAGAAGTAAATTTAAGCACACGTGCGCTTCGGACGAAAAAAATGTCTCCCTAAACTTTCTTCGAACCTGATAACATTTTTCAATAAAATTTTGCTGTATTCAATTTAGCACTGACTTATCTCTAAGTCTCTTGTTATTTCATTTTTTTAAATTAACAATTCGATTTTCGAGAACTTTTTTTGTAATTTTTTGAAAATAGGATGCAGATTTTCAAGTCAAATTTTTCATCCAGAAATATATTTTTTTCAATTATTGTTATTTTGAATTCAAACGATAATATTTAAAAACTATAAATATTTAAAAAATGTAATTGATGAAAATGTTTGATTATTTTGTTTTTAATAAATAAATAATATTGATTAAAATAACAGTGATTTAATTGTTTAAATTCGAGAATTTTCTAGTTCGAATATTTTATAATTCGGCAATTTTACTATTCGGGAATTTTCAAATTAGGTAATATTATAAATTGTTCGGAATTTCACATTGTCGGGAATTTTATTTTTCGGAATTTTGCAGTCGCCCCTTATTATTCTGGAATTTTCAAATTAGGAAATTTCATAAACTGTCGGGAATTTTATTATTCAAGATTTTTCAGTCGCCTCTTGGAAGCTCTAAAATTTGAAAATTTTAATTTGTTATCTTTAAATAATTTGACTCTATAAGTTGTGCAACTTTCTCTTAGAACCTTTTAAGGGTAAACTTGAAATGAAAATTATTTGTAAACCAATTCTAGAAATATTGTAATTATTCATCGACTAAGCCTAAATTATAAATGGATTATAAATTTCCAAGTGGAAAAAAAATAAATAAAAATTAGCATATTCATTTGAAAAAATTTGCATTTCATTTTGGAATAAGGATCGATAGCTTTTTTCTGCAAATCATTGTGAACGTAAGTGGTAACAGGTAGAATTATGATTTGTAACCGGGAAGTGAACATCAGAAAAATTACATCCTCTATTATAATGCACTCTTTTTTACAAGGTCTCGTCAGACTCCCATGCGATCAAATCAGCAATAGAGAATTTCAAATCGTGTGTAAAACAACGTCATTTTGGAATAATTATGAAGAATAAACACGTGAAAAACTCTTCACAGTCTATTGTCTCACGATTACAATATTATTATGTAATTTATTTTCAATCCGTCATTCTATTCATATTTTATTTGAAAATCTAGCATCATCAATCGCGCGCTATGTATGCATTTAGTTTTTCAATTTAAGAGGAAAAATGATTTTTAATATAAAATAAAAGTTTGTAAGACCTAAAAACAAGGCAAGAAGTATTATAAATTTCTTCTTAAAGTTATATCAATATAATTTTCCTAAGATTCTTGGGAAAAATCAAAAAGATTTTTGAAGATTTCCGCTGTGTCAAAAAAGAATCTAAAACATATTAAGATCTCTTATTTAGAAGTTTAAAAGAAATTTAAAAATATTTTATAAATTTTCGGAAATATTTTTAAGTTTTAAAATATTTTTATCTCTTTAAACCTTATAATATTCCCAAATATCTTTTAAATTGACTCGAATGTTTCCTATATTTTTTTTAATTCTGCAAACTTAAAAAAATTGACTTAAAATCTTTCAGTGTCTTTTTTTGGCAATTTTAGAAAACCTTTAAAATGGTTTGAAGTCTTTTTCAATATTCTTCTAAACTTTACAAAATAAAAAATCGTTTGAAATTTTCCTCGGAATCTAGAGAAAATTCTTTCATTCTCTTGAAATCTTTCCAAATTCTTAAAAAGCTTATTTTTGTCAAAATCTTCAAAAATCTATATTTAAACAAAATTTGACTCAATTCTCAACGAGAAATGTAAATGTTGATATTTCAATCCAAAAAGATTTTGATTTAAAATAAAAAACAGTTAAATTCATCCAAAAAAGATAAATTTTCAACAAAATGGTTGAGTCCTCAACCAAAAAAGATTATCTTTCAAGCAGTTATATTTTTAACCAAAAAATAATTCCTTTTTTTTAAGAGACCCATTTCCTACAAGACAGTTAAATTTTTGAACCCGAAAATGTGAATTTTCAACAAAAAAGTTAATTTTCAACCAAATAACCTTTTGAACATTCTTTGTTTATTTGCTGTAAGGTTATATGAATATAATTTTCCTAATTTTTTTGAGAAAATTAAAACAGATTTTTGAAGATTTCAGATGTGTCGAAAAAATATCTAGAAAACTGCTAACCATTTTTTTTTATTTTGCAAAATTTTTAAAATTATTCGGAAAAATTTTAGCCAGTTTAAAAGATATTTAGGACTTTGTAACGTTTGGAAAATATTTAAAACTATTTAATAAATTTTCTGATATCTTTCAAAGTTTTAAAATATGTTTAATCTGTTCAAAAATTCCTAAATATCTTTTAAACTGACTCGAATTATTCCTAAAATTGTCATAAAATCTTCCAAATTCGGTTTGGACAATTTTGGAAATCTTTTGTAAAGTTTTAAAATCTTTTTGAATATTCTCTTAAAATTAATTTTTCAATCTTAAAACCTTTAAAAATATTTTCAAAAACTTCATAATGTTATTTCGAAATATTCAAGAAGCTACGTTTGCTCTTAAGTTTTTCGAATTTTTCCTAAAGTTTGAAAAAGTTCTGAAAAATTACAAAAATAATCTTAATATTTTCCAGATTCTTTTTCAGAATTTCGGAAATATTTTGGAATGTTTCGAAATATTTTTAAATATTCTCTTAAAATCAATTTTACTTAAATGAAAAAATCATAAAATTTTATCCCAGAAATCATAAAAAAAAACTTTTTTTCTCTTGAAATATTTCAAAATTCTTAAAAATCTTCTAAATTTTTTGTTTTACATTTTCAAAAATCTACATTTTGTTTTAAATTTGTTGAAATCTTTGTGCGTTTAAACTTATTTTTGTATCTTTTCAAAACTGCTGAATATCTTTTAAACTTATTTGAATTGTTTCTAAAATTTTGTATTCCTGCAAAATAGAAAAATTTGGCTTTAAAATCTTTGACGTTTTTCGAAGTTTTAAGGAATCATTTGAAATGTTTAGAAATTTTCAAAAATATTTTCTTAAATTATTTTTCAAAATAAAAAATTAATTACATTTTTTCCTGGAATCTTGAAAAAAAAATTTATTATATTTGAAACCTTTCAAAATCCTTAGAAAACTTAAAAATGTATTTCAAAATCTTAAAACATCTACACTTTGTTTAAATTTGTTTTGAAATATTTCAAATTTTTGTATTATTTTTGAATCCTTTCAAAGCTTCTTAAACTTATTTTGAAATAATTCAAGGTCTTCCTAAATTGCTTTTTAAATCCTTACAAAATTAAAAAAATTTTCCTTAAAATGAAAGTTTAAATAATAATTAAGATATTATAAGCTTTTGTTCATAATTTTATTTTTATAATCTCTTTGAATGTCTACAAAAGTTCACAGATTATAGTGTCATAGCAAAATGTTGAGGACAGAATTATTTCCTAATATTAAAAACATTTACAATTCAAATGTTCTCTTTCATCAATAATGTTTAGAAACACTCAGAAATAAATATTATCAAGAGGTTTTGAATAAAATCCTTTTGTTATTTTTTAAGCATTTGGTCAAAAAGTTCAGAACAGAATTGTTGCCGTTATTATTAACGAATCATTTAAAATTTAAATGTTCTCTATTAGAAACAAATTTTTGAAATGAAAATTTCTCATTTTGAAATTGCGATTTACAAAATTCCGGAAAATTGCAACCAATCGGTTATTCAAGAACAATGAGTGCATGATTTTCGAGAATTTCGTTCATAAATTTTATTGGACACGATTGTTCAAATAAGTCATAAAGAAAAAAGATTTTCTATTCAATGAAAATTCACGTTTCTTTTCATGAATGAAGTTCACTAAATGTCGAATGAGAGAAAGTACTATCGTAGTTAATTAAAGTTACTTCTATTTTTGGTCACTTAAATAGAAAACAGGTTTCGTTTTACTTTATCGAACTTTAGTGACTATAAGACACTTTCTGCTCGAAGGTTTTTTTCTCGGAAAGACTATAATTGGCACTTAAATTGATTGAATATTACCGTAATTGCTCCATTGTTAAAAGTGGATCAGTTCTTGAGAAATAAATTTTCAAAGAGGAAAAAACCGCTCTTTATTAACTAGGGAAAGATGAAGATTGAAAGAGTTTCTTCATTTAGTATTAGTATTGTTTGGAAATTTTCGTATGTGAAAAGTTTTTTATTAGAAGCCAATTACTTATTGGAAAGTGAATACTCTAAAAAGTGGAGAACAAAAAAAAAGGAAATTTACATGCAAATTAAGATTTAGAAATGCTATTTTGAATCACTTTCACTCTTCATAAAGCTTCGATTTCGGCAGAAAATACCAGTGGAATTATTGAGCAGGTTGTTCCAGTTTTGTTCTCTGAAGTTTCGGATCAAACATAAACCTTTTTTTAACGGCAGGAGCATTAAAAATAGATTTTAAATCCTCTAAAGTCTGAATCAATATATCAAAACCAGAATCAGAACCTACATTTAAATAAAATTTTTTTCAGCAAGTCTGTAAAAGTTGGGAGACTGGAAAATTATTTAAGAACTTTTTCAGAAAATATAATAAATAAAAAGATCATATTTTACTCCGGTTGTTATTCAGTAACGAAAGTTGATATAAAAACGATATAATTATTTATGAAGAATGTCTTGATGCAAAATATAATTTTAAATATATTGGTGAAAGTCTATCGCAGGTTGATATCCTTAGTTTTAGTCCTTGAAAAGTTGATGTGCTTCACATTCAGAATAAAAAAAATATATCAATAAAATATTTGAAATATTTATTTATCAAACAAATGTTCTATGCTCCAAATAATTAGACAGAATCGGTGAAAGAAATCTTTTTGAAAGATATCTCAAAGACTAAAAGTTTAGAATTGTAATTGTAAAAGTAATTAAAAACTAAGTTTTTTGTGTTTCGAATTTTCTTTATGTGAAATTATGTCCATATTAAATCTTTTTGAGAAATTTCGTTATTATTAGATATGATTGAATTAAAAATTGAAGGAATACTCAAAATTATCTTTAGCTATTTGCTTTTTTATTTTATTTTTTTTTAAATACTTAAAATAGTTATAAAAATAAAGTAACCCATATTCCAAGCAAACGTATTTTTTGTAATTTCTTATTAGAAAAACGTAAAAGCTTAGGACACCAGAAAAGATAAAGATGTTTTAATAAACTGTAATTATTTGAACAATTTTTGTTTATGAAAATTTTACTCTCTGTCAAAATAATCCAAATTTTTAAAAATTTAACTTTCAACGACACAATAAGGCGGAATGAAAATAAATTTGTTTAGATCCAGATGATACCATATAGAAAATTTGCCTTTTGGGGATGAAACACTCTTATATTTTTAAATTTTGTTTTGGTCCACATTAAAGTCATGAAGGTAAAAAAATCAGTTTTTCAAAATTTTCATCTAAATTTTCAACGATATTAAACAAACTTGTAATTGTAGAAAAAATACACGTTTTTGTTCTTTGAATTTATTGTATTTATTGCCATTTTTAATAAACTATATTTTTATATTCTACTATTAACTAAATATTATTAAAGCATCACATGAAATTCGAAATTCAATCCGTTTTTTTTTTTAAATTTTATTTTTCTCTATAACAATTGATTACAAATAAGTCAAAAAATAGAAAAGGTGTATTTTTTAGAGGATGAAAATTATCTATAACTTCACTGTTTCAAATTTTGAAAGTAAATTTTTCTATTGTTAAAATCGTTTAAACAATTTTTTTAAAGACCTCCAAATTTTTTTAAAGATTTCCAAAATTAGAAACATAAGAGTTTTAGGGTATGTTTTCATCAATAAAATGAGCCATGATTGAATAAAATTCAACTATTTTTAACAAATTGGTAAGAAGAGAGAGCAGGACAAAATTCAACTACGAAAAATATTGCTAAAATAAATATTTTTCGTAAGTGTTAAACATTTTTCATACAAAATAATGTTTTTTCTTTCTTGTTTTCAGATATCTGATTTTTGGCATGAGGACTACCGTAATATTGACCCAATTTTCTTTTTGATAATGGAGTGTTTCATATCTCAAAAGGCAACTTTTCTATCTGGTGAATGATTCCATTTCAAATCATGCAATGATGTGTGCATGAGGTTGTTATAATATTTTGGCATGAAAGTATGTTATTTTAAACTCAAAATGAAGGAACACGTGTCTCACCGTTCAGCTGAAATTTTTTTTTCAGGAATGGTGAGCTTTTGAAGATACCTTACAATTTCATAAAAACTGGCAAAATATTTTTCAGAATGATGCAGTTTTTTACCAAATATGCATATTCGGTTTGTTTTTCTTTCATGTGATGAGGAATGTTTAGCTCTATCGAATCATCTGAGAAAAATATCAAAATTTTCGAAATTGAGAAAATGGCGGCGGTTTTCCTGAAAGTTTTGAAAATGGATTTTCATTAAAAGGCCACCTTTACATTTTTTTTGTGGATTGTCGATAATATGGACTACATATTCTCCAAGTTTGGCTTTTTGGGAAACAATTTCTTCCTATTCAAAAAAAAAAATTCGAACAGAACTCAAAATTGTTAATTTTTTCAAAAACTACCGAAGAAAGGAGTAAATATCAAGGAAAAAAGTTGTATAGAAATGAATTTCCTTTAAAAAAGCCTGGTTCACTTTTTTAATATGTGGCAACACATGAATTTATATACTTGTTTACTCAATCATGATTATCTCGATTCGGATCCATTACCGCCTCTCGTACAATTAATTTTTAAATTTTTATTGGTGTTTCGTTTATTTCTGTTTTCGAAAAGGTTACTCACGGGGGTGATGCCTACGTGTTAATGTGAGGAAAGGAATATGGCGTAAAATATACAGTAGCGGGCGCATCTGCCAACGCCATCACCAAAAGAGTTAACACCATAATTTACATCATCCCGAGCAAACATTGGTTAATAAACACTGTTGTTTAATATAAAATATACTAAAAATCTTCCGTTATACCACGAGCTAGTTTCGTAGAGTATGTCAAAGAGTACACTACTGCCATCACTTTGATTCATCTTCCAGCAGCGTATCTTAGTAATTTTCGTGAATTCAAGAAGGAAGCCTGGGTGAACGTGCCAGCAATTAAAAGAATTCAAAAATGTCACGTTTGTAAGGCGGTAAGTGACACTGAACGCGAAAAACATTTCTACATTGCGAAAACAGCGAAACATTCTTTCAAAAATTGAAATTGTTTATTTATGAACATATGATTTCTTCAATATGTTTGATTCAAATAATACTCTCTGAACAAATGCTCGCACTAGTTATTTAAGAAAAAATAGTAAGTATGTAAATTGATGTGGTGCCGTATATTAAAAAAGTGAAAGAGGCTTTTTTAAAGGAAATTTATTTCCAAAAAACTTTTTTCCTTGATATTTACTCCTTTCTTCGGTAGTTTTTGTCAAAAGTCACAATTGTGATTTTTCGTTTGAAAAATATATTTTTTTCAATAAGAAGAAATTGCATGCCAGAAGCCAAACTTGGAGAATATGTAGTCCATATTATCGACAATCAACAAAAAAATGTAAAGGTGGCCTTTTCGAGAAAATCCATTTTCAAAATTTTCAGAAAAACCACCGCCATTTTCTCAATTTTTGATAGTTTTCTCAATCATTTGATACAGCTAAAAATTCCTCATCACATGAAAGAAAACCCAACCGAATATGCATATTTGGTAAAAAAACTGCATCACTTTGAAAAATATTTTGGAAGTTTTTATGAAATCGTAAGGTTATCTTTAACAACTCACCATTCCTGAAAAAAAAAATTTCAGCCAAACGGTGAAACACGTGTTCCTTCATTTTGAATGTAGAATAACATACTTTCATGCCAAATGTATCGTGACAACCTCATGCAGACATGATTGCTCTTAACACTAGAAGTACCGGCATGTTCTGATGATTTTTTAATGATTTATGAATCTTTTTTTTGTGTTTTATGTGCGCATCCAATATTTCCGAAAAAATTGTCAAACCCTTCTGTTTATAAATAATTTAAAGTCACAAAATGCCATCTCTCTGCACGCAGCCGCTGCGGAGATTTACCACTTTAAAAATCGAAAGGGGTCAATTGACCCCGCTCGGTACTTCTAGTGTTAAAATAAACAAATATCTTCTATGATAAACTCATATCTATTTTTTTTAAGTTTCAGACATAAGAAGCATCAGAATCTAATATTCGCACTTAACGAAAAAGTACATATAATCCAGGGTGGCCACTCAAACTTCAAAAAAAAATTCCAGGCTATTTTCCGGTTTTCCCAGTAAAAATTATATTTCTTCAAGTTCACTTTTAAACGTTTGTACTAATAATTATGCAATACAAGTTGCTTTATGAAATAAATTTTAAAAAGAATTAAACATTTTATAACTCCAGGGTAAAATATATAATCTAAATTATTGTAAAAGGGATTTCAGACTTCACAGTCCAAAAATGCTCTCAAAACAGCGGAAATAGGGTGATTTTTCAAGAAAATAGGGGAATACATTTTTTTTAATAACATTAATATAGGTACCATATTTCTAAAATTTCAAGTCAAAATATGTCATAATTTCAACAAAATGGTGGAATTTTCAAAAAGAAAGTTAATTTCCAACGAAGAAAGATGAATTTACCACAAAACAGTTGAATTTTCAATCAAGAAATTAATTTTTTAACCAGACAGTTGTATTGATAACCATAGAGTTGAACTTTTATGCAAGAGAGAAATTTTCGACAAAAAAGTTGAATTTGAACCAAATAGTTCAATTTTTAACCTATGAAAATGAATCTCTAACCAATTGATCGAATTTTCAAAAACAAATATTAAACTTCAACCCAAAAAAGTTGCAATTTCCACCAAATAGTTAAATTTTCCAACCATAAAGATGAATTTTTCAGAAGACAAATGCATTTTCAACTATGAAAGAATAATTGAGGAGTTTACTATCAACTTTTGACAGTTTTTTTTTTTGCTTTGATCGTATCTTTAGGATGATCCCTATTAAATTGTGTATTAGTTTTCTCCCAAAGAGCTTTCTATCCCATATTAAAAGCGATTTAAACATTGGCTTTGCCACCAAAAGAGCATACATCCAGTCTCTGGATAATGAGATAATGAGAATCCAAACTTCTGATCATTTGGTACGTGGTCTAGGACTAAAATAATGCAGTAACCAAGAAAAAACGATTCTTTCTATAAATGCTGTAAAACGTTTTTCTTGATTCCCTAACAAAAACCAAAAGTGGATCTATGCCTTTTTGAACGTAAATTCCTCAATTTTCAACCAAAAAAATTACTTTTCTACCATAAGATGAATTTTCTATCCAAAAAGACATTGTTCCACAAAAAAGTGGAGTTTTCGACCATAAAAGATGACTTTTTAATCACACAGTTGAATTTTCCACCTTCAAACACGAACTTTCAACGAAATGGTTGAATTTTCAAACAAAAAAGAATTAAATTCAACCACAAACAGTTGCATTTTTAACCAAATAATCGAACTTTCAAACCAAAAAGACGAAGTTTTTAGAACACACTTGAAATTTCAAGCAAGAAAAATAAGTTTTCAACCAAGAACTTTTCTGCAAAAAAGATTAAATTTAAATCCAAAAATCTATAAATTTCAACGAAGCAGTTGAATTCTCGAACAAAAAGATGACTTTTGTACAAAAATCTTGAGTTTCAAGCAGAATAATTAAATTTTCAACA
>CAKNWT010052820.1:0-10046 GCA_932066315.1 Andricus coriarius | reverse complement strand
CAAGAGTGCCGTTATCTACATGATTGACGCCGGTATTTACATTGTTCTCGGTATTTGGAACTGATGCTGGATTCGCCGGAGTATTTATAATAGGAGGGATTATTGCGAAAATATCGTACTCGCTCTCTAGATTGATATTTTCTCTGTAAGGGGCCGGAATGAAATGCCATCTGTTTCGCCTAAGGGTGTTACCTCTTTCGGTTCTTACAAGAAAAGAGTTTTGATTGTTGTCGACGTTTACTACCTTGCCATAAATTCGCATATCGATTATCCAAACTCGGTCATTAATTTGCAACGAGGAAAGTTTCCTTGTTCTGTGTCTCCTATTGTAATCGCGTTCTTGCCTATCCTTCCTTTCCTTTTCTCTTTTAAAAATTTCGCTGTGCGCTTTAAAAGTTCCAAGGCCACTCGGAAGTGTTGGAACACGTGCACGAATTTTTCTAGAGAACATCAATTCCGCAGGCGAGTATCCGTTTTCGAGTGGTGTTGTCCTATATGCTAACAGACCTAGGTTTAAATCAGTAAATTTTTTTATAATATTTTTAGCCGTCTTTACAGCCGCTTCTACACCGCCGTTGCTTTGAGAATATTTAGGAGAGCTCGTCACAAGTTTAAAATGGTATTCTTTAGAAAATTGATAATATTTTCTTGTAAATTGAGTGCCACAATCACTCCTTATTACTTCTGGTATGCCATATCTACTGAAAAGCTTTTTACAATCATCAATTACGTCGGTCTCGGTCATAGAGTTTAATTCCGAAATTTCAAAAAATCTTGAGTAGTAATCAGTAACAATAAGATACCATTTTTTCCATTTGAATAAATCGATACCTATTTTCTGTCAAGCTCTATCAGGGAAGATCTCTTTTACAAATGGTTCTTTGCCGTTCTTCCGTTCCTCTATGCAATTTGGACAGTTTTCGACCAAGTTTTTAAGTTGTGAACTGAGTCCAATCCACCATACGGACTGTTTTGCTCTATCTCTACATTTATTAATACCAAGGTGTCCTTCATGAATTTTTGTTATTATTTCTAGTTGCAGAGAAGGGGGAATAATTAACCTCAAATTATACAGCAGGAGTCCTTCTGCAAACGAAAAACTATCTTTCAATTGGAAATAGAGAGATAGGCCTTCGGGCAGATTATCCTTTGTAGGCCATCGACTTAAACAATACTCTTTAATTTTTGAACAAACATAATCGCATTCTTGCTCTGCTTTGATTTTCTCTAAAAGACCTTGCGAAGCTGGTAAATTACTCACAACGAAATTTACATGTGCTAGCATTTCAGATTGTAAATCATCATCGTTCTCTTCAACCACAAGGGGATTCCTTGAAAGAGCATCAGCTAAGACTAATTGCTTCCCCGGAACGTATGTAACACTGTAATTGTAACGCATCAGACGCATTCGCATTCTCTGTAAACGGGGTGTCATTTCATCTTAATGTTTAGTTTGCAAAATTTGAATTAATGGCTTATGATCGGTTTCTGAAACTATATTAATTCCTGTAACAAATTCTTTAAATTTTTCTGTCGCGAACGCGAGAGCTAAGGCTTCTTTTTCTATTTGGCTATACCGTTTTTCCGCAGAGGTCAGAGTCCTTGAAGCATAGGCCACAATTCCTCGAGATCTGTCATTATCTTCCTGTATCAGGGCACCGCCTAAACCATAACTCGAAGCATCGGCTTGAACAATCACGTTTTTCCTGTAATCAAAATGAGCTAATATCGGTGCCTTTAACAACATAGATTTCACTTTACAAAAGGCGTCTCTTTGTGGTTGAAGCCAAACAAAAGGCACACCATCTTTAAGTAAAGATGTTAACGGTTCTAAAATTTGAGATTTATTTGGTATAAACTTCGACGCATAATTGAGGGCACCCAGAAATTGTTGCAAAGAAGAAACATCTGTCGGTTCAGGAAAATTTACTATAGACGCTACTCTTTCTGGTAAAATCTCTATACCCCTTTCAGAAATTCTATGTCCTAGAAAATTGATCTCTCTTGCTCCAAAAATGCATTTATCTTTGTTCAATGTAACGCCCTCTTCTTCTAATCTTTCCAATACAATTCTAAGAGTTTTATCGTGCGTTTCAACTGTATCCGCATAATTCAAAACATCGTCGACGTGAATGACAACGTTAGGCAAGTCGTGAAATAAATCTGTAAACATTTGTGTGAAATAGTCGGAGGTGCAATTTATACCGAATGGAAGCCTTTTAAACATAAAATGTCCGAAAGGGGTTATAAATGTAGTTAGAGGTTGACTTTCTTCAGATAATTTTATCGGATGAAACCCCGATTTCGCATCAAGACGAGAGAATATTTTTGAACCTTGTAATCTTGACTTTTAGAATTGGATAAATGGGTCTCTTAACGCTATTATTGAGTTTCGTGTAGTCGCAGCATAAGCGTATATCGCCGTTTGGTTTATTTACACAAACAGCTGGGCTGCACCATTCTGAAGGAAAGCCAACCTTTGTTAAGATGTTTTGTTCTTCTAATTTACTTACAAGTATTTTTGAGTTTATTCCGCAAAGGTATCGGTACTACCCTTGGAACTGTCAACGCATGAGGAGTCGAATTTTCTTTCAACTGGATTGTCAGCTCTTTTCTAAAGTGAGCGATACCGCTAAAAGCTTTAGGAAATTCTTTGAATGGATCGACTTTTGTGAAAGACGAGACTTTGTTTTGAGAAGTAATATTCACTTTAGATTCAATTGCGTCAACAATTTTTACCAAATCAAATGCTTGAATATCCGGCTTGCCTAATAAAAACTTGTGTAGCCCTTTTAAAACGTAAGCTTTTACTTTTTTAGTTAAACCCCCTCTACACAATTTGAGATTAAGGTAGCCAATTACAGGCAACTTTTTTCCGTCCGGTCCTATGATGATTCTATCTAGCCTATTAATTTTATCGCGAAATTGTGGTGATATACTTTTAAATGGAACGCAAGTTACATCAGCACACGTATCTATACTAAACTCAATGCTTTTAGCAAAATCAATAACCTTAAATCTAACAATGTAATCGTCTTTATCAGAAGGCTTACGTGCGATTGATCCGAGGAATGCTGCATTGAGTTCGTCTTCTTCTGTTATCTCTTCTCTAACGTAGCGTACTCCTTTGGACATGCAAACACGATCCCAATGTCCTGGCTTCTGGCAGTTGCGACATTTCGACTTTAGCGCCGGACATTTCTTCATATCAGAATGTCTTGGTAATCCGCAACGATAGCATCGATCTTTACTCGGTTGAGACTCTGTCTGATTTTTCTGTCCTCTGGAATCCTGGTTTAAATCTTGCTTACCTCTTTGGTTGAAATCATAATTTTTATTTTGAGTGATGCGATTTACTTCCCCTGTGCCTATTTCTACATTGAGAGATTGTATCACTTTGCTTTCACGGCTTGCTCCAGCGTCAGGTCCGTAATAAGCTGTAGGCGTTCTGATGTTTTAGCGTCCCGAACACCGATAACTATTCGGTCTCGTATCAGTTCATTTTTCAGAGTTCCATAACCGCAAGTCTCAGCAAGAGTGTGCATTGCTGTGATGAATACATCCACGGATTCATCTAGTTCTTGCACCCTAGTATTAAATTTGTATCTCAAAAATCACATTCTTTTTTGGAGAAAAATAATCGTTGAATTTTTCCTTGACAGCAGCGTACGTAGTTTCGTCCGTGATTTCGAGCAGAATCTGTGTTAAAATTTCTTCAGACTTTTCGCCCATTGTGTAGCACATCAAATCAATCTTTTCTTAATTAGTTTCCGACGAGAGGTTTGCGACCGAAATGTATCTATCAAATCGTTTAATCCAGATGTGCCAAACTTCTGGTTTAGTGAAATCCATTTCACTAGGAGGATGCACTCCTGAAATTCGGTTCTGATCAGTTGCCATTTTCTTGTTTCTTGTTTCAAAAGAAAGGTAAACCCTTCATAGGAAAAACTCACGCACTTCTGACACCATGTTTAGGGAAGGGAGTCTTTTCTACAAAGATAAGATACACTAGTTAGATTCGGTTCTATAATCATGTGTCGAACGTGTTCTTAGAGCGCGTACCCCATAGCCCCAGTTTTCGCCATACTCTCTCTACGTCCCCCACTCCCATTGCCTCCATAGTCCCATGGATGGGAACACTGAGGTACTTGCCTAAAGGCACGTTCACACAACAAATACTTTCCAAGCTCAGAGAATTTTTATACTTTGATGGGTACTATATACGCACCAAGCTTGGTCAATAGATATTTTATAACTGGGCTGATATATTCCACTTTTACTGTTCAAAATCATTTCGTGTTACAGATATTTTTTTTTTCTTGTACATGAGTATTTAGAATCTTTTTTACTTTTTTTAGTACTTGATGGCGATCCGCTATAGATAATCTTGATTTAAACACTTTAAGAGCAAATCGAAAACTATAACGTTACGAATTTATGACTTTAAGATGTATTTTTTTCACCATTTAATATCTGAACTAACAAAAATATCTCGTCCGAAACCTGTAGAAAAAAGAGTTAAAATAAAACAGAACTATCCAAAGGCCTAAGGAAATTTCAATTTCTGCATCGTACTGAATAAACTATTGAAAATTATTTATATTTTGAAATCATGCAACGACCTCATTTTATAATGTAGATTTCTATTTAAAGGTATAAATTATTCATCTTTCTAATTCTGAAGACACCTAAACGTTAAAATTTCAGAATTGTAACATTTAAAAGCTTTGGAAACAATATTTTCAACTTTTGAAATCTGGAACTTTGGAAGCGAGTACTATTAACAGATATAAAATGTTTTAATTCTTTTAAATCTGTTATTGAGAATAATAAATTTAATTTTTTTTCAATCAACTTCATTCACTACGGCCAAGTTGAATTCTTAGTACTTTAATCTGAGGTTTTTACAGTTTTGTTCACGTTTTAATCTGAAATTGTACAATTTTTAATGTTTCATTATGAACATTTTTCAAAATATACACGATTCCACTCAGAAAATTGTTCAACTTTGAACGCTTAATTGTTATGGTTTAAAGACTTTTAAGGGTGATTCCCAAAAAGTTGACCACTTTAAGTCCCGTTGTCATTTTCTACTTTTCCTTTGAATAATAAATTTTTGTTTCTAAAATTATCTCAATAAAGTACTTATATCAAAGCACAATTTGGTAATTATTTAAATTGTAGACGACTGCGTTTAGAAATTATAAATAAGAAAGTACGAAAAATGTCTTGTCACGCATCTGCCCCCACCTAACAATTTTAAATAAAAAATTGATAAATACCGTTAACAACCTTTTTCAAATATTTGAGATTAACAGATATCATTTATATCGAGTTAAAAAAAAATAAACATCAAGAGTAGAGTTCAATATTTTAGAGTTGAGGATTCTAAAAATCACTTCAAAGTAATTCGGGCTACAACTGTTAATTTTATACTTACGAAGATTTTAGTATATTAAAAAATAGATTTATCAACGATGATTCCAAATAACAATTAATGATTAACAGTTAAGCTAAAGTTAAAATCAAATAAATCATGAAAATAGTCATGTTTCCCACATTTGATCAAATTTCAAAGAATTTTAAAGATTTGAAGAGATTTTCAAATTTTTGAAAGGTATTTCTAATGATTTTGAAAATTTTAAAAGATTTTAGGGTATTAGATTTTTTGCTCTACTTTTATAGATTTGACAACATATTAAACACGAAGTAAAAATATCTCAAATCTTTAGTAAAGGAATTTATCTTCTAAAATGTTATTAAATATAAACTTAGGTGATTCAATCAAAGATTTAAGAAGGTTGTATAATCTCGTTTTATATTTAATTTTTTAGCGTTTATTGTGATTGCAATCGTTCTTTAAAATGTTTAGGTTCGGAAAAAATGTATAGCTGAACCAGTGATATTTATATCCTAGTTTCATTAGCACCAAATACAGAGTTCCAACATTCCTAATTCAGCTATATAATATATTTGGTTTAACGATTTATTCATGTGAATCATTAATAATAATACTTATAATAAATTCTGCTGCAAATCCCTGCTTTAAACATTTTAACAACATCGTTGGATCGTTTCTATCAATATTTGTGCTAGATCAAGATAGGATTAATTTTGACAGAGGTTTGAAATTTATAATTGATTTAACAGTAGTTTACCTTGCAATGAAATAGATTATAAGGGCCTATTTGAAATGAAAATATTGATATATGTTTCGATTTTGTGTGGCATTTGAAACTCACAAAGTCACATAGCTAATTTAAAGATATAAAAATCAATGAATGGACGTTGCAGTTGGCTATTTCAAAAACAAAAATTACTTTATTCAAACTTAATTTAGTTTTATTGATTTTATATATTTCAGTATTTTTTGTTTGAGCTGAACAAATTTCCTTGTATTTTATTTCACGTTTAGCTTGCCGAAAAATATAAAAAAGTGCATAACCAATACTAAATAATTGAACATATGTAACATAGGCGGAGGGGTCCAAACTGCTTTGTTACGCATTCTTATATGGGATGGAGAAGGGTGAAAAATTGGCAAAAAATGGGAATTGTGAACTTAGAGAATAGTGATGGAATGTTGAATCTTATATCCTGAGATGGAAGATAGGATAGGATAGAACTAGCCGAGAGTAGAGTTGATGTGAAGCACACGAACCTCTTTAATAGTAGCATGTGCGTGAGATAGAGCAGCTTCCTTATCGGCTAAACTAGCTGCTAAACTGAGACTTCGATCCGCCTCGTCCCTCGCAGCTCTCAGGAGACTCCAACGTTCTCGCTCTCTCTCACGTTCTCGCTCTTCTGATGGAAGCCCTGCACCTTGCTGGAGACGTCCCAAGGTCGCCTCGTTTTCACGCATCCGCTGTAATCAACGGTCAACCAGACCCATATCCGGGCAGTAAATCTACCCCCAAACAAAACCACCACCAATCTACTGCACTAACTTAATTGCCATATCAAACTTTTGAAATATTTTAACATCATTTAAAGAGATAAATTTTTAAATAAACTTCGCTGTGAAGAAAAGCATCAAAAAGCGTTCTTTTGCCACAGAGAATTTTATTTGAAGCTTTGTTTAAAATCTCCATCTTGTTTTAAATGACGTTTAAATATTTCAAAAACTTGATTAGTCAATTGGATTGGTATAGTGGATTTTTGATTTGCGGATGGTGAACGGAATCTTATCTGTTAGGACTGATCAGAACGATTGAAATAAGAATTCACATAAAATTGGCTGAATATGTATCAGGGTGGTTGTTAGTTATACTTGGTGGACATTTTTAAAGAATTTATTTGCTCTCGACTTCCACTTTTGTTCGAATATCCATACAAATTATCTTCAAATTTGAACAGGAACGGTTAATATCAACCCATGCCTCAAAGAACATGAAGTTTCCCTTTTACTGAACATGGAAAAAAGACAGCTTTTGTTAATCTTTATGATTTTAACGCTAATCATGAACCAAATGGGAATTATTAAAAAGAGCGAAAAAGCATTCTGTAAAATCGAAATCACAAAAGTCCACTTCCGAGCAAAAATGTTGCTGAATTAGGGGTAAAAGTTTACTTAAAAAACTTATTCAGGTTCGAGGAAATGTACAGCACCCCTTCATTCATTCATGAGTAAAATAATATAGAAAAGCGTTAATAAACCTCAATATTACGTAAAACTCAAATTTGTCACTTGTATAGGGTATTTTCCCATGTTAAATCATGGTCCTTGGGGCACGAGATTAACCTATTCGACTCAAATTTGGAGACCATTTTTTTTAATATTTAAAAAAAATGGTGGGGTAAGAGCAAAGAAATTCTGAAAGTAAAAAATAAGGACCACCCTAATGCGTATGTATAGCTAGAAAGCCTAAAAGTTTATACGGGAGTAGATTGGTCTGACCTTCTGTAGCTCAGTGGGAGAGCATTCGTCTGGCAAACCAAAAATTCCTAGGTTCAAATACCAGCAGCAGAGTTGAAACGCGTTTTTTCACACAGAACTTTATTTACGGGTTTATATACAACTTGTATCGAATATTTCCCACCGAAAACAGAAACTTTAGTCCGAAGAATCAGACAATGTCCGCTCTTTATTTCAGAAAAAAATTATTTAAATAATTTTGTCTGAAAATCAAACAAACTTACAGGCAACGCTCACTCTCTTTTCATTAGAGATCAGCTAAATCACTATTTATAAAGTTTTACACCTATTTATATTATTATATTGTTAATCAAGATCAATTCTTTATTTAATTAAAAATATATAAGGACCAAGAGTTCAAACTTGGAAATTATTTAAATTTTTTGAAAGAGTTCAAAATATTTTACACTCTTTTCTTAATATTACTTTGTTCGGATTTCTTCAGACTTATATGATGTATTACAGTTCATTTTACGTATACTGCTTATACTTTAGTCTTGATTTCAGATAAGCCTAATCCACTTCCAATCTTACAAGTCAGGCGCACACGAGTATAGCAAGAACGTTTAACAGGTATCTGATGAGAATTTTCAAGTCAAATTTTCAAAAGAGATTGTTTATCAATGAAAGGTCATTTACTAAGGTAATTTATTGTTTCTATTTTCTGTTTCTTGCAGGATATCTATACCGATTTATAGAAAAAAGATACTTTTTAAAATCATAGAACATTTTTGAATATATTTTAATATTCTTGAGACATTAAAATTATAATCATTATTTTGTGATACAAATTTTGATAATTCTTAGAAAATATTATTAGACAATAATTATTAATCATCGCAATTCATCGTATTGGGGAAAAGTAAGTAGTATTTGCTATTTTGTCATTTTGACGAGAACATTTTCCAAAAATTCGAACAGATTTTTATTAGTAAATATTCAAACATATGCATACATGGACTTAGACGTAAGACACTGCTGATGTACCAAATCCCTTCAAAACTCTTTGACAAAATTTCAGTGAATTTAAAATTTGAAACATATCAGAATAGTAATCTTGCCTTAAAAAATGTTTAACCTAACTTGAATTTTCTTATTGACTTTATTTTAAGTTAGTATTCAAGTAAAATAAGAATATAATTTTCTTATGATTTTTTGCGATGAGACTACCATTGTCATTGATAAATAAAAATATTTAAATTTCTCGAAATTTAAGCTAAATACGCAGAAAAATCATTTCTTGAAGAAGAAAATTTAGGCTGTCTGATTATAGTAAAACCTCTGTAACTTGTTCAGTTTCCAAAACAATCCAATTTATTGTTTAATATCAGAACCGAAAGAAAGTTTGCTTGGAAAACGTCATCCAGTTTCGAGAATATTTATTGCAAGTATGTTGTTATGAGATTATGTCGCACGCCACTGTCAACTTTAAACGTTGATTTACAATTAAACAAAAAATATGAATTTTGGTACAAGAGATTAACTTGATGAATTTAAGAAAAACAAACAAATTAAAGAAGGTTATCCAGTTTCGCGAAAACACAGTATAGAAGTAGTCGGTTTGAAATTACCTTAGACTTAAGTTTCAACTTTGAATTTATGTCAAAATTTTCATTAGCAATTGAAAAGAAATTAAATTTTCAAACTTTCTATAAAGACTTCAGTTATAAAGAAAACCTCGTTCGATGAAAGATACAACAACAAAAACAGAAAGAAGGAAGAATTTCAATATTCTTTTTTTATATATAGGATTTCAGACTGCGCTATCAACAAATCAGGGTGTCCCAGACTCAAGTTTCCGGACTTATATAGCTGTATGAAAATAAAAAAATAGAACAAAAATTCCTTTTTCAAAAATCAGTTGAAGTTTTTGAGTTATAAAATATTTAAGCTGGGCCAATCAGGAGCGCCATATAAACAGTCGTGCGTGCGTGAATGGGAGTCCAACGTAGTGTTCTTCTGCGTCGCTAACCCCACCTCTGCGATGGCTTCGATAACATCAGGCTCGGTCAACTCCCATGTAAAGAATTGGCGAAAAGTAGCGCCATCTGCGATCAGCCAGAGAACTAAGGGCGCGTGCTTGCGTTGGACTTTATATATGTATATGCCGCTTCCTTACATGTGTTGAATA
>CAKNWT010052777.1:0-10397 GCA_932066315.1 Andricus coriarius | reverse complement strand
CCGCAAAGTATTGGGCCCAGCGGACCAAAAGACCATTTCTATGTATTTTTCGCCGATGAATCCAAAACAACGATGTTTTTTGAGGTTAGAAAAAAACCTGAGGGTGATAGCGCAATTCTGACCTTGGATTCGGATTCAGCGACCAAAATCCATAGGATGTGACTACTCTTGTCCGTCAAACAACCTACTTTTTTTGTGGGGCTGTGTTATCGTCGGGTATATTGTGAAACATCAGTTCTTCTATTCTCTGATCCTGAAACCAATTTTTTAGTTGAAAAGCATTATTCAGATCACATTAAAAAAATTCTCCTTTTTTACACCATGGCGGAAACAGTACTTGTTAGTAATATTTGACTTTTTGAAAGCAGGACAAGTTAATTCCTCCAAAATGACAATTTGTATACTCATAATATTTTGCAAAAGTTTAGCCTTTTCCCGCCGACGTGTGTATATATGATCTGCTGTTTTGGCGAATGTTCTGAAATTTGAGAAAAAATGCTTCACTCGAACATCTTCCTCGAGCCACTTGAACCCATGTTAATAATGCGTAAGCCAATTTTGTTGTGTCGTGTGCCGTTAGACAGGTCTAAAAAGGGGTGTGGTGGTGCCGATATCCAATGTACAGTCTGCACTTTTTGATAAGAAAGTATATGTGATGGTAGAGTTGGTCTCAAAGAGTTTAGGGTTGACGACAAACAGATTTGACAAACAGGTTTGACAAACAGGTTTTGAGAAACGTACATTAGATTTTGTTCCCGAAAGTCAACAATAACATGTCTGAAGGCGTCTATTTATAAAACGATGTCATATTCAGGGTAAACGAGACAGTTTATCGTCAGGGCAAGTTCTTCTGCAAATCTTACCTCGATGCGAAGACTTCGGTCGGGTGCGAGATTAAAATCAAAAAGACAGTAACCATTGCCGTAATCAGAACGATCAGTGCCATTGCCCTCGTTCATAAATTTAATACCAGTTCCAGAAAATTAACATATAGAAGCTCTTTCATAAACTCTCGCTGTAATTGTTTGAAAGGAATTTGTATCTAGCCCGATTTGCTGGGATAACCTCACCTATTCCTAATTAATCGGTGCATGCTCAGTTCCGCTCTATTACTCTCTAGAGAGTTAGAAAGCTTCATTACTCCCTGAAGGGAGTAATGCAGCAGAACTGAGCATGTGTGACCGATTGGTCAGGAATAGGTGGGATTATACCCCCAAATCGGGCTGGATATAGTCTCGACCGTGATGCTAATTATTACTCTTTTGGGTAGCTTATCGCGAATCACATTGTATAGAGTATCTCCGTAAACTCTGGCGTGTAGAGCGAGCATCTTTACTTCAACACTTGTATTTTGATACTTTGCCGTTTATTGAGAAGGAGGTTTTACGTATGCAAGTAGAACTCCAGGGAAATGTTTTCTGGTTGTAAATATTGCAATGCGAAAACACAGCAAAGAATACTCGATCGATGTAATTTTCGGCTCTTGAATCTCACGATGCACTTATTATCATCATCATCAGTTCTTTCCGCTAATTCCTTGCCTATTTTACTCACATTTACAAAAAAACTACACGATTTTCCATTGAGTTAGATGCATCGCAAGGGCGGATCCACGGGGGTGGTTTTTGGGTCCGGACCCCCCCTTTAGCCAGGTCCGTCAGGTAAGAAAAGGTTATATATATATATATATATATATATATATAAATATATATATAAATTTCAGCGAAAACCCCCCCAATGACTGAATTCTGGATCCGCCCCTGATGCATCGTATCTTGCATGTAAAAATTTTCAAGGAAATGGAATTTCCGCAAGTTCTACCATCCAGTGACTGTGCAGCCGAATTTCGTGAGAGAGTTGAGTTTGTAAAACGAGTAGTAGTAATATTTGAAAAATACCGAATACCACTGTTTGGCTCCTGTCCCTTTTGTTTGAATCATTCGTTCAATTATAAACTCCTCACTGTTTCCGCCTTTTCTTATTTTTTCACTTGTGATAATAAGCGATTTATTACAAAAAGCTATTCATTCCAACCCACTTCATAAGCTTTCTCAGGTACCTCTTGCTCTCTGCTGATGTGCACAAGATCACCCCACATATATTTAGGTTTTTTGCCTATCAACGACTTTCTACAGTATCTTCGCTGTATATTTGAAAATGCAATAGTGGTATTAGCTAGAGTTACTGCTAATGGTGGCATGCCAATGCTCGAAGGTCATGCACCATTGTAAGCATAAACAATATTTTGTAAAACATCAATATACCGATGAGTATTTCGATGTGTGAAGTAACGCCAGAAGAAATCACTGTGTGCTAGTGAATTTCGTTTAGATCTTGGAAAATCTCGTGTTTATATCAATGGAAACCTCCCTGCAACCACATAAAACTTACTTCGGCTAACCAGAGAACAAGCGAAACGACTATCTTACAATTATGTGTGGCAGATGAACGGTGTGATCCTTGTTAGGCGAAAAGATAAGGATCCAGTAATCAGGATTAGATGCGAGCGTGATCTTCACCTCACTGAAATCGCGTGTTAACTTACTCCGTACTTACTTAAATCCAAATGCATTCAGGTCACAGCGATAAGTGAAACATGACTTACTGAAGCTATTAGTTATAATATTGTTTCTCTTGATGGTTATACGTTTGTGCAAAGGAATAGAGATGGTAGGAAAGGTGGGGAAGGGGTTTCTGTGTATTTCATAAATGGTCTAAATGTCAAATTATTGCAGACATCAAATGGTGTTTTTAATGAACCTGAATTCATTATAATGGAAATCTCTTGCCAAGCAATGTCACCGTTTCTACTGTCTGTTGTTTATAGGAGACCTCATGGACAATACCTAAATAATTTTGAATCTTCTCTTTTAAGATTCAATCATGCATATGAAAACATCATAGTAATGGGTAATTTCAATTTTTATTTAAATTGTCGGGAACGTGGATTTTCGTATATAAAAGCATTATTTAAGTCACTTTACTTATTTATAGTGCCGTATGCTGTAACGCATCATACTCTGATCTCTGACACGTGGTTGCATTTATGTGACATAGATGGTGAGAGAAAGGTTTTCTTAACCCGTCAACCATCAGTGTCTTTTGTAGCTGGACATGAACTCATCGGGATTCACAATGTTTGGAAATTTTGTATCTCTTCTCAAGTTATGAAATCATTTCGTGATGTGGATGAGAATCCCTTTCTGACTAGATTGCAGTCTGTGGAACAAATGTTTATTAGTTGTGCCTTAAATGCGGCCATGGATAAGTTTGCACCCTTGTACTCATTCATTCCACGAAGAAGATTCTGTCCCCGGATGGCGGATTAAATAAGGAATATGATGAAAGAGCGGAACCGTATGTATAAGGTTTGGAAAATATTGGGAGATCTGGATATGTATAATAATTATAAGACTTTGAGAAATGGTTTCACGCGAAAGCTTAAAGAGGCAAGGAATTTCTTTAATGCTGCAAGAGTATATGGTGTCCATGATTCTTAACGTCTTTCGAAGAAATTAAGAGCTGTAGCTTGTGTTAGACCTAGGTGTGAAGAGTTTCTATTTGTGGTGATTCTACACATAATATAACATAGTTGGTGCTCATTGAACTCCTGAATTTTAATTTTGATAATACGCATTTCTATTTCCAAGATATAACTCCACTTTCACTAATTGATAGCGTGAAAAAAATAAAGACATATGCTAGAGGAATTGATGGACAGTCCATAAGTTTTGTTATCAAGGCTTTGCCAGTGCTTTTGCAACACATACTTAACTTATTTAACACATCGCTACAAACCTCTGTTTTTCTGGAAGAGTAGAAGAAGGTCCTTATAAAGCCTGTTGAAAAGATCAAGGCTCCTCTGCATGCTGGAGATTATCGCTCTATTGCTATCCTCTGTAGTCTTTCAAAAGCATTGGAGAGAATTGTCTATGACCAGATGATTGAATATATTGAATTCAATAACATGTTGAGTCCTTGTCAGTCTGGTTATAGACGTGGATTTAGTAGGCAAACACTATTGCTTAAGGTCACTGATGACATTCGAAGAGGCATTGATAACCAAATGCTAACAATTATGGTTCTATTTGACTTTAATAAGGCATTCGATATGGTTCCTCATATGCCTTTGCTACTACCCTCTCTTTTTTCAGTCATTCTTCTGGACACCATTACTCCCTTTGTAGAGACTGTTAAAAACTTGGGGTTAATCATGACTCCCAAATTGTCTTGGTATCGAGAAGTAGGTAACATTTCTAGACGGGTTTATGCTACTTTGAAACAGCTACAATTCAACAAACATTCTTTGTTCATTGACATAAGAGCCGTTTTAATCAAGGGGAAAAATTCGCAGTCATTTTCTGGTTCACAAAAATTTTTCATGGTCATTGAAATTTAGATTCAAAACCGAACTTCAAAATAAAATATTCAAAGTTAAACTCTTTTGAATTAAAAATTTTTATAAATAAAACTTATAAATGTTTTAATTCAAACGCTCAATAACACAGGACCACAAAATCTAAACCCTTGCAACACGGACTAGACTAGGTGGGTCTTATATTTTCGGGATCGCTGAATTCAAGTCCGTTGTCTGTTTGGTCCCACCAGGTCAGGCTCAAGGTCAGTTTAAGGTCAAACTTACAAAATTCATCGCTAGCCAATTAAGTCAGGGTACCTGTTGGTTTTCGGGGTCACTGAATTAAAATCCGTTGTCCGTTTGGTCCCATCAATTCAGGGTCAAGGTCAATTCAGGGTGAAACATACAAAATTCATCGCTAACCAAATAAGTCAGGGTACCTATAGGTTTTCGGGGTCGCTGAGTTCGAATCCGTTGTCCATTTGGTGCCATCAGGTCAGGGTCAAAGTCTATTCAAGGTCAAACCTACACAATTAATCGCTAACAAAATAAGGCAGCGTACCTATAGGTTTTCGGGGTCGCTGAATTCAAGTCCGTTGTCCATTTGGTCTCATCAGGTCAGGGTAAAGGTTAATTCAAGGTCAAACCAAACAGACAACGGATTTGAATTCAGCGACCCCGAAAACCTACATGTAACCGGACTTAATTGGTTAGCGATGAATTTTGTAAGTTTGACCTTGAACTCACCTTGACTCTGACCTGATAGGACAAAACGGACAACGGATTCGGATTCAGCGACCCCAAAAACTTATAAGAACCCTGACTTATTTGGATAGCGATTAATTTTGTTTATTTGACCATGAGTTGACCTTGACCCTGACCTGATAGGACCGAACGGCCAACGAATTTGAATTCAGCGACCCCGAAAACCTATACGTACTCTGACCTAATTGGTTAGCGATGAATTTTGTAAGTTTGACCTTGAACTGATCTTGACAAATTTTAAATTAGGTTTGAAATGTTTTTAAAACTTCTAAATATCTTTTAAAATGATTCGACTGTTTCCTAAAACTTTTAATTAATCCTGCAAAATAAAAAAAATTTGTTTAAAATTTTCCAGTTTTTTTACAATGTTGAGAATCTTTTGAAATCTTTTGAAATGTTTTCCCAAAACTAAGTTTCAAAATAAAAAATCATTTTAATTTTCTTAAAAAACTTTATAAATTTTTGTCATTCTTTTGAATTTCCTAAAATGTTTAAAAAGCTTCTAAATGTTTTGTTCGAAATCTTCAAAAATCCACATTTTGTTTTACATTTTTTGAAATCTTTTCAAGTTTTCAATTATTTAAACCTTTTCAAAACTTTAAAATATCTCTTCAACTTACTTAGATTTTTTCTAACGGAATAATTGTTCAAGTTTTATTTATTCGCTAAAATTTGTTTAAAAATTTTTTTAAATATATTCTGTTACAATTAATTTTTCAAATTAAAAAATTATTAAAACTTTTCCCAGGAATCTTGAAAACATTTTTTTATTATATTAAATCGTTTTCTAACTCCTTAAAAGGCTTGAAAATTTCATTTCAAAATTTTCAAAAATCTATATTTTGTTTGAAATATTTTCAAGTTTTTAAGTAAGTTTGAATCTTTTAAAAATTGGTAAGTATCTCCTCAACTTATTTGATTTTCTTCAAAAATAAGAATTTTTTAACTATTATATGCATCAGAAGTAAACAATTTCATTTAAAAAATAAGTTTTTCAAATAGAACAATTATAGTTAACATTGCAACGTTCAAAGTTTAAGTTTAGCTCTCTGAAATGTTGACGTTTGAAGATTTTCTGTTTCAAACATTTTTTTTTGAAATTGTTTAGCTTAAAATTTGTTTAATTATAATTGCTTATTTGAAATAAATAGTCAAACATTGCTAACTATTGAAAAATTTCTCTTTTTTGATTGAATGGGTTAAAAATGGAATATTTTTGACTGAAACAATATTTGTATAGGATTTGAAATTTAATAAAAGCGTTTAATTTTCTTCTGAATCTATTAACTTTAAATTATTTTATAATTGAAAATAGTTTACAAAGTTTCAATCGGAAGTTTAAATTATAAGGCTTTCGAATGGAAACAGTTCAATTTCTAACGTTAAAATCTGTAAATTGTTTAATTTTGAACAGATTCAGAATCGTCATGTAAAATTAATAAATTATTGTTCAATTTCAAATACCCTAACTACAGTTCAATGTTAAAAAACATTAATTAATTTATATTTACAGTTGATCAATTTAAAACGTTTTTTGTGAACATATTGCAATTCCAAACACTATTCACATTTTATTGTTCAAGTCTTCAAAACTGCATTTTAAAATTCTTCTAATTTAAAATGTACCCATAAAAATAAAAACCTAAAATGGAAAATGTTGATTGTAAAAGATGTTAGAATTGCACATTGTGAACTGATTGATTATATAATTGAATATATTAACAATTGAACTTAAAAATTAAAAAAAAGTTAAAATCAAACTTATTTTAAATTTTGTAGAAAATATATAGATTATCAATTTTTTAATTCGAAAATTGGTCTAAATTAAACTAAAGCATTCAATTATTTTTAAGCGATACAATTTTGATAGATTTAAAAATGAAACCAAACCATTCTTAATTCTTCGATATATGCTTTCAGTCTAAAGTTGTTAAGCATTAAACGATTCCATATTGACATTATTTAATTTTGAAACCTTCAATCTGAAAGCTGACAAAAAGTAAGATTTAATATTTTTGAATTGCCAGTTTGAAAAGTTTTAATGAGGAGAAAATAATAAAACTTTTGTAATACTTGAAATAATTTTGGATTTTTTATATAATAAACTAAGAAGGTTAAGGACTCCACTCCTTAACATTGAAAAATTGTGATTGTATTAGATTTTAGCCATTTAATTATTTTTACTGGTACAAGGAAAGAAATTTAGGACAACTGTTGCGTTCGGTGTAGTAGGACAACACAACCACGATTTTAACGCGACAGCAGCGCCATGCTTCGTGCAGCGGTGGACTTAAAATGTGGCACAACGCTACTCCCTTATATCTGGAACACTGCTTTCCCAAATGAGAGAACGCAAACGTGCTGCAGACTGCTACAGTAGTCGATCCGACTTCTACATTTCTATGCTCGGAATGAAGAAGAGAAATCCTATTAAAATCGAAAGTTTTCACAAAATTGGAGTCTTCCTATATATCTATACTTATATATAAGTAAATTTACGCGAGGCCGTGAAGGCATGTCAACCACGTCCCCAGAAAATAACGCAACCGTCTTACTCAGTTCTGGGTCTGTTCTTGTGCCAAAAGTTTGGCACGTCGTTCGCCCCTCTGTCGGATCGCAGCGTTCTCAAAATAAGAGAGTAGACGTCTTGAACGCAGGGCGTGGTGGCGCTCGTGTATTTAGCTCAGTAGTGGTACGTATAAGTACTGCAGTCACCCAAAATTTCTTTCCGTGTACTAATTTTAGAAGTCAAAAATGTCAAAGGCTTCTTCTTTATGCCGATTATTTGATGTAGTGAAAAAATAAAAAACTTATTGGCTGAAAAAGAAAATTAAAGACAAATATTTAATAAAACGTCCAATATATTTATTTCAAAACTATTAGTTACCTATTATTTATTGCAGTTTTTTGTACAATTTCGAAGATTTAAAATTGATTCCAAAGAATTTCATATATGATCAATTGAACATATTATTTCCTTTAATTGCGAATGGAATGTATTAGACGCGAACGAATAAAAATGATTTATTTGTAATTTTTTACACTTAAAGTCATTTAAAAAAAATCAAATTCTAAGGCATCCAATATGAAGTTTTAATATTTTTATTTGAATATATTTTTAAAATATTTAATTTGGATTATTCTTACTTTCACATTGTTCATATATTAAAGCTTTCTTTCATTTAGAAATAATATTGTTTCTATAACTTAAATAAATAAAAAGAAAATGGTTCAATTGTAAGTATATGATTACCAGAATAAGAATATTTCGTCTTCAGGTTTGTCTTGGCTCGTCTTGAGTTCGTCTCCAAGACGGCTATATCTCGCTTGCGGCCAGGGGCGAGACTTAGGAGTCAAAGATGTAAGTCTCGAGTTTATGAGTAAGGTTTACGACGGGCTTGGAAGACAAGTCGAGGTGGACTTGTCTTAAGCCAGGAAGTTTTATTGTAAGTGTTAGGACCAGTCGAGGTGGACTTGCCTTCAAACAGGAAGTTTTATTCTAAGTCTTATGATCAGTCGAGGTGGACTTGACTTAAGACGAGAAGTCAAAATTACAAAAGTTTTCGTTTGTTAATTTTATTGTCCATTACACTCCGCCCTCTACATTCTACAAACTGCGGACCCCAATGGCAGGGCATGCCATTTTTACGAATCAGTTAGACTGGGACCAAACAGTTGACATCTGCTAAGGATTAAAATATTATAACCGCTAAAACTTTTTATTTTGTAATAAGTAATTTGCTACTTCGAAATTCAGAACCTATAAGTCTCAAGAACTACAGGCATATAAAATTTTTCGTAAAAAGATTAAAACTGTGATTTTCTAGAAGTATCTAGTGAACTGTTATTATTATTATTATTATTAGTTGGGTTGAGACCGTAACAGCCCCTGACGCTTGGGTAATCCCGTTGCATCCCCTTGTGAGCCTAAGCGTGACCCCAAAGCCCTCTCCATAAGGAGAGGACCGCAGCCACGCTGTTGGCTGATATCTCTGACTCACTGATGCAGTAACTGCCAGTGAGTATTAGACGTTTCCCCGCAATCGCAGGGCAGTGACAAAGGATTTGAGTAGCTGTCTTATCATCCATTTCGCACAGACGACAGAGGAGACTTTATGCAAGCCCTATCTTATGTCTATGATATCCGAGGTTCCCATGTCCTATAAACATTTCTGTAAGGACGTTGATCTCTTTTCTCCCGAGCTTGAGTATTTCCCTTGCTCGGTTAAAAAGAAGCTTTGAGCCCAAGAGTGTTTTGGCCTGTCTGCAACCAGTGAGCAAATCCCACTCATTCTGATGTTCCTCAGTCAGCCATCTGTTAATTTCTTCAGTGACTGACCTACTGCAAATACGTACAACTGGCTCGGGTCCAGTAAAATTTCTTCTTGCTGCTAGTTTGGCTAACCTATCCGATATCTCATTGCCCTTGATACCGCTGTGTCCAGGGATTCATATCAGAGTAACTCGGTTTTCCATCGCTATCATATTAAGTGCCTCAACGCACTCGCATACTAATAGCGACTTGGTCGTTATTCCATTCAAGGGCAATATAGCAGCCCTGCTGTCTGAGCAGATACGGATGTTTCTTTTGTTGTTATATAGGTGTATAAGCTTAAATCCGCTGTTTTTTAGGCAAAAGAAAGTCGTTTTTTTTTGCAGAAAATAAAATAAACTTTATTCAAAGTATTTTCCCTCGCTTGTTATACATTTTCCCCATCTTTCGGGCAATTTGTCTATACCACGCCAAAAAAACTCTTTATCTTTCGATGCAAACCACTCGTCAAGCCATTTTCCGACGTCTTCGTACTAATCGAAGTGTTGTTCAGCGAGCGCGTGACCCATCGACGAAAACAGGTGGTAATCAGAAAGGGCCAGGTCTGGTGAATAAGCGGGATGAGGTAGCACCTTCCAGTTGAATGTTTTCAAGTAGTTTTGGACCATTTTTGACGTGTGCGATGGGGCGTTGTCGCGAAGAAAAATCAGCTTCTCATGTCTTTCTTCATAATCCGGCCTTTTTTCACGCAAAGCACGGCGCAATTTGATTAGTTGTTTGTGGTAGCGGTGAGCATCGACAGTTTCACCAGATTTTAATAGCTCATAGTAGACGACACCCTACTGATCCCACCAAACGCACAGCATCGTCTTGCGTCCAAAGCGATTAGGTCTTGAGAAAGAAGTTGATGGTTGTCCGGGATCGAACCACGATTTTCTTCGTTTCGGATTCTCAAAATAAATCCACTTTTCGTCTACAGTCACCACACGATGCAGAAACGAC
>CAKNWT010052757.1:0-12700 GCA_932066315.1 Andricus coriarius | reverse complement strand
CGAAAACGCTTCGTGAGTCCGGCCAAGCGTAGCTGACCGCATGAAAGGGTTCCGATTCCTCGCGTACGGAATTAATCAATCGAACCATAAGCACCGTAGCACAAGTTTCTAGTTTAGGGATAAAGTCATGTTGGCTGATATCCCCAAAAACGTTGAATACTATTCTATTTGTATTACCCTAATCTCAGCAGAGACTCTTCCAAGGTGCGGATACAGGCCTGTCGAAGAGGGAGGCGTACGATGTATCTGCCCGTGTTGTCGCGTATAAGTCCGTCCGTAAAAGCTCGCTCACTTTCTTGATCCTCGAAAGAATTCAACGATTTGATACTACTACCCTGAATCGATTCAGAAGGCTAGCAAGGTTGTCCCCTTGGCGAACACTGAACGTCAGTACGGTTCTGGAATGGCCCGATTAATCTGAAGGTGTAGAGGATTTGACCAGACCAATCACAAACCGCCTGAAAACGAATCGAAGGGCGACGGGATACTCACGCGATCCTTGAAGACTAGCATCTAGAAGAGTTGAGCCGTAAATCAGCGCCTAAGAGCACAACAATGGGTTAGGGTACAATGAACTTTGGATCCACTAAGAGAAGCCCCTGGATCTAATGCCAATCCCTATCCGCAATTTTATCCGATGGAGCGGTCAAACGAAGATCGCGAAGAACAAGAGCATTCACTTCGACAAGTAACAATGATTGCCGAGATTCTAGAAGTAGGGCCACGCGTCTAGGAACAATCTTGATTGGTTTATTTTTCAACTGTGTTAATGAAAATATTGATCGGATTTTGTGGTAAACCAAAATGTAAACGAATCCGCGGAACAAAGAGCTGGTCTCAGAGCCAGGGTTGATGAGGGCTTGTTCGAAATTGGTGTCCATCCGAGGTCTTTACAGCGGCTTGTGCTGTAGCAGAGTAGAACCTGTCAGAAAGAGGCCGAATAATCGGATTTCGAATACAACCGCACTTTATTAGTTTGAGGGAGCCGAGTCTTCAGTCGAAGGCCTTTTACGAGTCATGACTTCATGAAGTGTGATATAATGCTGATTATAGCGTAGACGATAACAAGTCTTCGAAGGGCAGTTACGACTCCCATGTCCCATCTTATGACAATCAAAGCATGGACATAGTCGAATTGCAGTTTGATGCCTATCAGGAGCATTAAGCCTGTGCCACTTTTGGAAATTACCGATGAAGTGGTTTGGGTTATATGCAGCATCAGAGGGATTGACAAATGTAATTAAGACCTGCGACTTCATTTTACGAGCCTTGCGAGGCGTTCTAGGTTGAGGCGATGGACCTGCTCCTGGATTCACTCATTAGCGTATGCAACGTTGCGGCAACCCCAATTGCTCGAATCCGCTGTTGTAGAAACACTTGAATTTCAGAAATGTGAGAAGAAGGTTCTTTATATGTGTGATCTTCATGAATTGTGCAACGTTTGCAGACCTGCAACCAATCTCAATGACAAAACAGAACCCCAATCAGGGATTTCATTTCGCGGACATGGAACGACAGAAAATGAGAAGGCAAGAAAGAGAGTTTGAACGTCCATTGCAATGCAGGGACCTCGGAAAAAGTCCAAAGTTAGCTTCTCAAACTTTGATTAAGATTCAGGTAAAGATGAATAACAAAACAACAAGATAAAATACATAATCTGTCATGGGGAATAAGTCAGTCTTGCCTGAGAGCATGTTTTACAGTGCTTGCAATGTTGCAATAAATCAACAATCAATATATCCGTCATGCTTGAGAGCCCGTCTCGAAGCGTTTGCAATGATGCAAACAATCACAATATATGTTGTAATATATGGAAAAGTTCAAAGTTAGCTTGTCAAACTTTAATTAAGATTTAGGAAAAGATGAATAACAAAAACAACAAGATAAATACGTAAGCTGTTATGGGAAATAAGTCAGTCATGCCTGAGAGCATGCTTCACAATGCCTGCAACGCCGCAACAAATCAACAATCAATATGTCCGTCATGCTTGAAAGCCCGTCTCGAAGCGTTTGCAATGGTGCAAACAATCACAATATATGTTGTAATATATGGAAAAGTTCAAAGTTAGCTTGTCAAACTTTGATTAAGATTTAGGCAAAGATAAATAACAAAAACAACAAGATAAAATACATAAGCTGTCATGGGAAATAAGTCAGTCATGCCTGAGAGCCCGTTTCACAGTGCTTGCGATGTTTCAAAAAATCAACAATCAATATGTCTGTCATGCTTGAGAGCCCGTCTCGAAGCGTTCCCAATGTTGCAAACAATCAAACAGTCAGTAAGTCAGTTTGTCATGCCTGAGCCTGTCTCGAGGCGTTCACAATGTTGCGAACCATCAACCATCAATATGTCTGTCATGCTTGAGAGCTCGTCTCGAAGCGTTTGCAATGGTGCAAACAATCACACAGTCAGTGAGTTAGTTTGTCATGCCTGAAAGCCTGTCTCGAGGCGTTCGCAATGTTGCAAAAAATCCACCAGCATTGTGGTTATCATGCCTGAGAGTCTGTCTCGAGACCTTTGCAACGTTGAGAACAATCACGCAATCAGTAAGTCAGTTTGTCATGCCTGAGCCTATCTAGCGGCGGTCACAATGTTGCTAATCATCAACCATCAATATGTCTGTCATGTCTGAGAGCCTGTCTCGAGGCGTTCGCAATGTTGCAAACAATCCACCAGCACTGTGGTTGTCAGGACTGAGAGCCTGTCTCGAGTCGTTTGCAATGTTGAGAACAGTCAAACAGTCAGTTAGTTAGTTTGTCATGCCTGAGCCTGTCTCGAGGCGGTCACAATGTTGCGAAAAATCCATTATCAACTTTATCAATTCAAGTACCAAGAAATTAAAAAGATGTTTTTAAACGTAAGTCAAATATAAATTTTGAGGAAGGCTGTTCTAGTAATTCGAAACAATAAACAAAATTGATGTCTATGAAAATAACTAGAAAAATTCTGAGAATAATTAATTGCTCAGAAATATCTCAATAAACTTTGTATCCCCTCAATACGCTCTTTCTCATTACTTCAATTTCTCTTGCTAAAACTTTCCTATCTGATCATCTATTTTCAAAAGATTACAATATTTCTACGAATTTCAAGAAATTTCGAAACCTTGAGAGGATACAAAATTTAAATACCTTGAAAATAAGGATTCAAACCTGTAGAATTTAATTCACAATATACGAATAACTCTTCTGCTAAATTAATACCTTTTCAGGTTATTACCTTTAAAATTAAATTTAAAATTCACAGTGTTAAAATATAAAACTTCAAATTTGGTAGACATTTCAAACCAAACAATCACCGTCCCGAAAATAGTTCAAACTGCATACTTAAATTAAAGCTTCAAGGCTGAACTCCAAGGTGCACCAAAGTATGCAACTTGCAAGAATTCCACATCGAAATTGTTCAAAATTGCACGTCATGCAATTATAATGACATTTAAAGTGAGTGGATACATTTTTCCACTAAGAATTAACAAAATTCTGACAGTATTGACAATCTGATAAAAATGAGATAAATAATAAGCCTCTACGTGAACTTTTATTCTGTATAATTCATGCGATATTTTACTAACATAATTTATCGTAAGCTCAGTCTATTTTTTAAACTCAATGTTGAAAGGCGTTCCTTTTTACACAAAAAAATGTCATTCCATATACGTAGGATATTTTTCCGATTAAAAAACTCTTTCGAAATACATTAATAGCTTTGCATTCTTCAAAAAACGTCAAATAATTGACTAGAACTATGAAATTTCGAAAAAAGAAAACTTACTCTTCTTCTCTATGAGAAGAGAGCCCGGCAGTCCCCCACCAAGGCACCGTCAAGCGACAACATAAGGCACTACTCAAGCCAAAAGGTAGCCCCCCAAAACTCATAAACAGAAAAGGCACTTTAAAAGAGAAGAAGCATTGGGAGGATGCCATGCGATGATCAATGAAGCCCGAAGGTCAATCAAAAGAGAAACAATAACATCAAATAAATTATTAACAAACCTAAAGCTGGTAGTAACTCCTTTCCTGCTAATACAAAGCTCATTCAAAAACAATCCTTACATATATCAAGAATAATTCCGAAGTCCATTCCGTCGTTTCCCATGTTGCCTCCAAATTTTGCTCAGACGTTAATCCAACTATTCTTCATGTTAAATCAATTTATTTCGCAATTCGGACCCATGCTTTCTATGCTGGGTGCCTTTCAACAAATTCCCCAGCCCCAAACTCCATTGTCGATGTCGCGATCACGAAATAAGAACAAGTAATTTTATAATATTGCTTTTCTCACTCTCCTTTTCTCACGATGGCTAAGCTATATAAATTAAAACTTTTTCAATGGAATTCCAGGGGTATATTTAGCAAAAAAGAATCTTTAGAGAGAATTATACATGAATATGACAAAATTTTGCTTTGTGAAACCTGGCTAAAACCTAAATCTAATTTTTCATTGAAAAACTTTAATATTTACAATGTGGATGACAAACTGGACACTTTAGACACTTGTGTACCCACGGATCTCGGTCCATTATAATCTAGGCCTCTGAATCTCAACAGTAATCCCAATAATCAACATCATAATATTCCAAACCTTGACCAATTTAGTTTCTAGAGATTACGCCTAGCTCGAATATCCCTACTGACTCTAAACTCAATCAAATAATTAAAAAACACGTGGCATAATTATCTCAATAAAATTGGTAACCTTAACATAGGTCAATGGTACACTCAGATTTTGCCAAACGACTTTTCAATAAACATGACTTAAATTACTCTGACATAATTACTCTGACAGTCCAAAAAAAAATTAAGAAAGCAATAATCTCAACATAGTCCAATAACACACTCAAAATTTACACACAATTCTCGAAGCTCAAAGTTTCCGTAAATCTCAAACATGAAAAGGGGTGAGGTAAGGGGAAAGTCCTTGACTGGATGACATCTGCAAGGAATTCAAATTATGAGTCCTCGATACAACAAATTTGGGGATACATCTTTTTGTTGATAATGCACATTTGGTGCAAAACTGGACTGGGGGCTCAGTTCAATAATTTTTACACCTTTTTAGGTTAACACATGAAAGGGGAATCACTCATAATTAAAGATTGGGTTTCGGTATAAAACACAACTCGGGGGTGCATTACGTGGCAAAAATAGGATTATTCGAAATGCTCGACGGGTTCAGAGTTCAAGGGTCATACACGATGGGGCATCACTTGACTGGGGGCTCAGTTCACTGGTTACACACAAAATATATGACAATTGGGTAATCATTTCAAAAATAATGTTTATAACCGATTCACTATATTATACAAAAATGAATAAGAAGGCCCAGTTAGAGAGCCCGAAATTACCCTGGCTGATCAGAGCAGAATTCGGTTCGGTACCAATTGGTATCAGCCGACGTGAAGAGGGCATTGCGCATTGAGATTCCCTAGTCATGTCGGGAATTGATGAAAAAATGTCTCATCGTGAAGTTTCCAAAAAGGTTCTACGCCAGGTAGATGAGTCGTTCCAGATTTTTCGTAACTTGCAGATGAGGATCCACAGCTCCTTTGTGTCTGGCAGACGATAGTAGATAGAAAAGGCGGGCGAATTCGAACGGCTTAAAATGTATGTCGATGGAATCCAGACGTTCTAAGAGTCTCTAGTGGCGTCCCATTTGAGTCTCGAAATCGAAAGAAGTCCCTCGATGTCCCACGATGTCTCGATGAGTCCGAATCATTACAAAAAATAAAATAAACGAACAGAATAAGTCCTTAAAATTATAATCCTTAAATCGAGACCGATTCATGGAGTTTCCGTACCACAGCCGCGACTTCTGACCTTATAAAACTAAATCCATAAATTGACGGAAAATCTCTAAATGTCAAAAAGAAATTTATTATTTAGAATTTGTGAATTGCAAGAATTTTGCAATGTCACAACGGAAACAAGCTTCCAAATCTTGAGGAATTATATAAATTCATTCAATCGACAGTTTTTAAAACTTCGTTCATTAGAAAAGGTTGCCTCGAGTGGCCGCATTATCGCAAGGAAAAGGGTGGGGGGGGGGGGGGGTGATAAACTCAGCCAACCTTTTACGAAAGTCAGAAAGTTGGAAACACGTGCTGTCGTAACTTTTGCTTTTAAGTCCTCGAGTTCCACCTGCGTTTAATGCAAGGAAGATCATTATCTTTATAGATGTCCTATTTTCAACGAACTCAAAATTCAAGAACGCTGGAACATTGTGAAAACACACAAATTGTGTAAAAACGGTCTGTGTGCACATTCGTTGCCTTGTAAGAGCCCGCAACGTTATAAGAAGTGTGATAAAAACCATCATGCTTTATTCCATGCTGATAAAACAGTAAAATCACTTAAATCATAAGCTTATCAAAAGGGGGGAGATTCGAAAGTTTCAGGTCCTACCACTTCAACAGCATGACTATATCGTCACTCGTACGATTCTGAAGCGCTTCTGTCAGGTTCTGAATTAATGACTACTGTTGTCTTGAAGGTTCAAAACAACCTGGGAAAATGCTTAATGGCAAGGGCACTATTAGATTCTTGTTCTACAGTCAATTTAATTACTGATAATTTTGCAAAGTCGCTAAATTTAGCTAAACAAACCTGTCCAATTAAAATTAGAGCAGTTAACGGTTTATGTACGATATATCACGATTACACTAAAGCTACATTTTCTTCAACTTGTAACAATTGCCCAATGAAGCATTTCCTCGAGACTTGTTTAACATTCCTAAAAACTTGCAACTTGCAGATCCGCAATTTCACGTGCCCAAGTCGATTGACATTTTATTAACCGCAGGTACAACTCTATCCGTGCTGTCTATAGGTCAGATCAAACTTAGACATCAAGATTCTCAAGTCATTCTGCAAAAAAACTACTTTATGTTGGATTGTGCAGGAGGATCAGACATTCTCGTGACATCTGCAAGGGCTTCTTGCAATGTCATCAAATTAGACAAACTGATTGAGTGTTTTTGGGCAATAGAAGATTTTGATCATGAACCTTTAAAATCTCGCGATGACGTTTCTTGTGAACAACATTACGTAGACAATACTCAACTTGACGAGTCCGGTACATACATCGTACGACTTCCCTTTCAAGATAGTAAATTCCAGCTAGGTGAATCTAGAAGTCAAGCATTAAAGCGTTTCTACGTACTTGAGAAAAAATTTGAAGCCAATTCGCATTTAAAATCTGAATATCATAAAGTACTTAATGAGTACATTTCATGAAACCACATGACTCTGTGTGACGACACAAGGGAGGGATGTTATATTCCTCATCACGTCGTGATTGAAACAGCTAGTGCAACTACTAAGGTTAGAATGATCTTCGACGCATCAGCCAAAACTTCGACCGGAATTTCACTCAATGAGGTTCTATTGGTAGGTCTCACGATTCAGAATATGATTTTTGAACAGGTTCTTAGATATCGAACACATACTTATGTGATAACAGTTGACATCGAAAAGATGCACAGGCAGGTCCTGGTCTATCCGGACGATAGAAAGTTTCAGAAAATTTTGTAATATCATCAGGATAAAATCAGAACTTTTCAATTAAACATAGTAACGTTCGGAACTGCCTGTGCACCTTTTCTCGCAATTCGCACCTTACATCAGCTTGTTCGCGATGTAGGTGAGGAGTTTCCACGTGCCAGTAAAATTCTCTTACGGGATTTTTACGTTGATGATCTAGTTTCTAGCGCAAATTCCATTGATAAAATTTTAAGTATTCGCGATAAAATGATGGAATTGTTAGGTCGTGTTGGTTTTTCTATCAGACAATAGTCTTGCAATCATACTTCCATTCTACGTAACATCGAAAAAAAAATTTTCAATCTAGATTGTGTCATTAAAGAAGCTCCTGTTCGGAAAAATCTTGCAATTATTTGAGATTCCCAGCACTATATCCTTACATACAAGGTTCGAGCCAGCAACGTTTAAAACACTTCTACCATGAGAAAGCTTCTATGTGAAATTTCTAAAATTTGCGATCCGCTCGGACTTTTGGGGCCGGTGGGTCTCTACGCCAAAGTCTTAATACAAGATTGTTGGAAATCTAAAATCACTTGAGATGAATCACTTCCTCAAGATATTCATATCAAATGCAAAATATAAACTGATCAACACTCATGTTTATAGAATTTTTCAATGCCGCCAAAATTCTTGTGCGAAAATCCAATCGAAGTCCAAATCCATGGTTTTCTCAATGCATGTCTTCATGGTTATGGAGCATGTCTCTACATTAGATCTAGGCGAAGGGTATTGTTACAGTTAACATTGTTGGTAGTAAATCTAGGGTGGCTCCATTAAGTGGTGTCACAATTCCACGTCTAGAACTTTGTGCACCTTCAATTCTCAAAAAACTATACGTCGAATCAAAAGCGCAATTCGAGTTTCCTATATATGTAGAGAGTGACTTTTTAGTCAGATTCCACAATCGTATTGTATAGGTTAAAAAAGGCTCCTCATTTGCTGAAGATCTTTGAATCGAATAGGGTTGCTGATATCCAATCTCTAGGATCAAGGCCCGTTGCTTATTTTCTAAAAAAATCTCAGAGAGATCGTCCACTATCATGTCGGGAAATGATCAATGTTGAACGTCGTTTGGTAGTGATGATAAAACGTGAAAGATTCCCGGAGGAGATCAAACTTCTCGCGACCACTCGAGAGGCGGCTGTCTACCAAATTCGATGAGTTGAATCCTTTTATCAACGAGTGCGATCTCATTCGCGCAGGTGATCGTTTGAAAAAGTCAGATTTGATCTATAATAAAAAACACCCTCTCTTAATACCTGGCAAACATCCAATTACTGATCTCATCATTCGTGAATCTCACGAAGACAATAAGCACTCCATTATCCAATCGACTCTATACACTCTCAGGGAAAAATTCTGGATTTTGAATGGAAAATAACAAGTCAGAAAAATCGTTCATCAATGCGTCGAATCTATTCGACAACGACCTAAAATGATGCAGGCTCAAATGGCTGTCTTGCCCGAAATTAGAGTAACGGAAGCTCCAGTTTTCAGTCGCACGGGGGTAGATTTTTTCGGTCATTCTCATCAAAGAAAAGAAGGATGGCAAGAGCAGTTTCATCAAACCCTATGGTTGTGTTTTTATCTGTATGGTTTGTAAGGCGGTGCATATCGAACTTGCAACTTATTTCTCGACAGAAGGATTTTTGGCAATTTTGTGCAGGTTTATCAGTCGAAGGGGCGTTCCAGAACACATATATTAGGATAATGGCACAAACTTTGTAGGGGTTGAAAAGAACTTCGTGAAATTTACGATTTATTCGATACTGCCGAATTCAAACAAGCGATAGAAAATTTTGCTTTATCTAAACGAATTGAGTGATACTTCAATCCACCTCGGTCTGGTTATTGCGGCGGTCTTTGGGAAGCAGCTGTAAAGAGTTTCAAACATCACTTGAAGTATGTGTTGAAAGATCACGTACTAACGTTTGAGCAAATTAACACTTTGTTAATTAAAATCGAAGCAATTTTGAATTCTCGACCTTCATACGCTCTTTCGGACAACAGACTGTCAATCTACAACTTCATCACCAAGGCTCGACAGGATTTTTGGAATAAGTGGTACAGGACGTACCTTAATTAATTGAAAACTCGTTAAAAATGGCATAAATGCACTGAGGGATTAAAGGCAGGTTCAGTTATTATTCTAAAGGAGGATAATATTGGATGTGCAAGATGGCCAATGGGGGTAATCCTCGAGGTGTATCCAGGGTGTGAAGGCATCGCTAGAGTTGCATCAATCATGACTGCGAACGGCGTTTATAGACGCAGCATAACCCGATTGTGCCTTTTACCAATTGCGTAAGATCTTAACTTAGCTGACTGAACTAGTTTGATTGAATTCAAAGCTTCTTGTATACTTTGTAAATATGTTATCTCGTAATAAACTTTTAAGGTCAAAGTCGACCAAACTGATATGATTTGAGTCAAACTCATTGTACATATTCTAAATACGTTAGGTTTCTTTCAAATCTTCATTTTAAAGACAACGTCGAATTAGCTGTCAAGCAATTTCAAATATTACTTCGTTGAGATTCATTCCTATTTATCGTAGTTATATCTGCCTCTGCTGCATTTAGTTGAATGTAATTCAATTCATTTCGCAGCTTTGGCCGAGAGTATGTTACGGCGTAACACCTTTGTCATGTGAACCAAGCTTTATGTATGAATCTTTACGCGCAAAGAGAGAGAGAGAATGAGTGTGTGCGTGCGTGCGCTCGGCGCTGGCTTGCGAGTCAGTCGTTTTTTATCGATCTATCTGTCACGGTCCTTGCAGAGCTCCGTCGCGTCCGATCACCTACCAGACAATTATCTATTTAATCTCCACTGATTCCAACCAAGCAAATCAGGGTGTATATCTAACTCCACTGATTCCTACCAAAGCGAATTAGGATGTCTATCTAATAAAATAGAATCAAAATCTCTATCTAAAAACTAACGAGCGACGTGACCGCGATTGTGTCACGCCAGCGCCGGTTCGCCGCGAGCGCGAGGTTCTCTGTTTTTAAATAATTCTTGTGATTTCGAGTCTTGTTTTAGTGAATCATTTTTTGCAACTCATTCCTACGTCGACCATTCCAGAATTAAGCCTCTTTCCCTTAAAAATAATTCGGAGATCTAAAAATGTACTGAGTTTAGTGATAAAATACATAAACTTCAAACTAAGTTGCTGACCCGCCTAAGGCAAAGCAATCCCAATTGAAACATCATGTACTGTACCTGTACCTGTAGTACTTGTAGTGTGTTACTACCGTTTTAAGTATGTAGGCACTGATGTCCCACACTTATATAGGTGTGCTCAAATTTGAAATCTCTTATGATACAAATGACGACATACCTCCGTAGAAGCTGCACCGGAACCGCTGCGGTTCAGGCCTAAGCCATATCAATTTTAACTCTACCCTTCTGCTTTTACGCTTAGAATATGATTAAAAAAGAAAAACACTTAAACTAATATAACAGTTAATTCTAAATGTTAAAATTGTTATAAGAAAGCAAAGGCAGAATGTTGACGTCTTAAAGAGACCACTAACACAGATAGATAAATAAAATTTCATATTGGACCAGAATTGCAGAAAATAACTGATTTTTGAAATAATAATTCAATAAATAAAGAAATATATACAAATAAATAATAGATAATAAACTAAATAAATACATATAAACGTAACGAGAACGCGTACTGTAAGAATCCTGAAACGAGGCAAGGAGGATAGAGTAACGAGCAATTGAATACTTTAATACTAATTAAACTGATAGGTTAATATAGAAGCAGTAACATCGAAAATATGACTTTATCTTTAGTAGTAGCAAACACGGTATGCCAGAAAATTTACTTCGGATAAAATTATGTTCGCTTCTTGACCTTCAGGTTTGAAGATTTCGTGTTACCGTCCCTCAACGTGTCGGCCCAGGCGCCTCCTCGGCCGCCCATACGGGCGCACTCGAACTGCGCCCGCGATCATCCACCCTGCCAACCTGAAACCTGAATGGCGCCCTGGCTAAAAGTTGTAAAAGTAGATAGTTTTCAGCTATGATGAACTGCGCCCAAGGTACTCCCAGAAAAAAATGTTCTTCATTCAACAACATCGGTTTGTTTGCCGCATTTGGTTTATTTCAGAAAATATTTTGGTTAAATGAACAAAATTTTGGTTTGTTTGACCAGATTCGTTTGCTTCATTCAATCAAAGTTTTTGGTTGAATCGTTTTGTTGATTTTATAAAATATTTTATTGATTCAACAAAAATTTTTAGTTGGATCTACCAAATAATCTATGAGGGCGTTTTACTAGAATCAAGCAAAAGATTTGGTTGATTCAACCAAAATATTTTCTTGAAAGCATTTTAAAAGTGACGGACGCTTGCGAACTTGGTACGATCGTGTAATCCAATTCAACATGACAGTCCACGTTCAAGAGTTGGTAGCGTCACGAAAAAAAAAAACATAAAAATGATTGCATCTCGGTGAACCTTATCAAAATAAGTGATCGGGAAACAGAATCAATTGGTATTAAGTAATTATGTGAAAAATAAGCAAGATTACTTGAATCTTTGTGTGTGCCTCCGATTGCGTGAATAGGTTTTTGATTAAAAAAAATAACTATTTTTTTAATGAAATAATCAAAGGATGCAGCACAATTTACATTGCAAATGGCTTGCCGTGGAATTTTCTAGTCTTGTGATATTTAGTAGTTTCATAAACTACTAAATAATTCACACAAGATAACACAATTGCCATTTACAATGTGCGTTATTGTACTGGGTCGTTTAGGGTTAGATAAACGACAAATTGTTATGTTGAATCAACAAAACACTTTCCTTAGACCAGCAAAAACACTCATTTCAATTAAATAAAATATTCTCTTGGATCGAGCAAAATATTTTCTTGTATTAAATAAAAATTCTACTTCGACCAACCAAAGTATTTGCTTTTATTAACCAAAAGATACGGTATAATCAACCGAATTTTACTAACCGAACAAAAATTGTAGGATTCATTCAACCAAAAATTTTGTTCATTCAGCCAAATATTTTTATGGATGTATCTTCCAGTGCTCCTCTCATGAACATGGGAAACAATTAAAAAATGGTTAGCATATTCTTTCTATACATTATACAGTCAGAAAAATAATTATATGTATTTTATTTCATTTCATTTT
>CAKNWT010052735.1:0-22726 GCA_932066315.1 Andricus coriarius | reverse complement strand
CGAGAGAATCTCCTGAGACTGCGCAAGCGCATCCTTCTGTCCTTCCAAGACAGCATTTCTGATCATTGAAACGAGATCAGGCTGGGTGGGGTTAACCGATGCGGCTGAGAGAGCAGGAGCGTGAGGGGAAGACGTACCGTCGGCGTTGCGAATATTAATTACAGGTTTCCCAGACGAACTACCATCGACTGCCGTAGAGATGTCGCTGATGCTTTGCCCTTTGCATTGTATACATAAGAAATCTGCCTGACCCTTTTTGAGCTTATCAAAGTTTTTTCTTGAGATGTTAAAATTTGCACAGGCCAAATGGGTTAACACACCACACTTTACACATGCAAGCACCTCAGGTCCTCCTCTGGAAATAACTTCCTTGCATTCTGGACACGCACCCATTTCTCTAAAAGATCACTCACAGATATTGAATAGTTCGAAAAAAGCAAAAAATCAGCAATTTCAAAAAAACAACTTGCTTGGACGCGCCAGGAACACACAGTCACAACTTGCAAATTTTTATTAAAAAAAGAGCAAGAAAAACACACGAAATTTGAAAACTCCGGAAAGCAGCAAATCGACACGTCCACTCAGACCACCGTAACCAATACGTAGATCGGGTCGGTTTTCGCTCAGCTCGACTTTGGCTTAGAAGTCGATATATACGCTCGCGATCGGGTTCGTTTTTGATACTCCTTCGACAGATGTGCCGAGCGGAGAGGGAAATTTGACAATGGGTTGACGTCACTCGGTCAACCCAGATTCATTCTCTGCCTGATTAAACCGGTTATGCGTTAGGCCAGAATGAAGATGCTGAAATTTATTTTCCCCATAGTGGAAGAGTTGTACTTTGGCATCAAAAAGATAATGCAATAAAACTGTTCGAACTGAACAATTTCTTCCGTATCGACTTTTGAGTATAAAATTGAAAATTTTGAAAATGATTTAAATTCTTCGTATGGAAAGGATAATTAGGGAGAATTTTGTGTAACATGCCGGACAGGTTTGATCCCTTCCTTTTCCAGTATCTCCATTTGAACGAGACTCGTACAACCAAGTTCCTCCAAATTGATTGAAAATTCTCTCCTGAGCTTGTTCGCCAGTTCCACTACTCGCTGCCATTCCGTTTTCGAACGTTGCATTCCAAATTTTAGGTGTTCCTCTTTCAGAGGTTCACGTCGAGGTTCCAGAATTCGAGGTTGTTCAATGCTCTTGATCTCTTTGAGTAACCGATCTCCAGCCTTTACAATTTCCACTTTATCTCCATAATTGGCGACCAGTATCTCCATTGGTCCTGATGATGATCTGACATCAACAAAATGAGCTGTCATTGGAGTTATGCTAAGAGACACCATGACCACGGCTCAGTTTCTTGGTTACTCATTGATTGCTTCAATTGGTAATTCCTTTACCAGACATGGGGCCCTCCAGAACCATATCTGTCCCTCCTCCGAGGTACTCCTTATGCCTGGCTGGTTCAATCACCTTCGACCCACAATGAGAGGCATGGGAACCACTCCATCCGGAACCACCAAGGTTGGATTGGTATCCCCCACCACTTCGTCGATTTGCAGGATAAGATCGACTATTCCAATCATTTTCTGAAGTCCGCCAAATCCCCACAGCACGTCATCCTCGCTGCTTAGTTGTAACAGAATTGTCACCATAATTAGGAACTCGATGCGGCCCTGCACTAAAGGGTTGCCTGGCCGCATCCGAGTAGAGGCGAAACCCCCCGAGGGGCCCCGAAGCGTCGGACGACGCGCTTGCTATCGCGGGACTAGCCAGTCTGGGCTTACTCGTCCCATAGAACACTTGTTCTGGGTCAGTGAAAAAGTGTCTTGGTTCGCTTTCGTTTTGGTCGACCTCTTTTCTCGACTCTCCATCATTCTGGCTGTCGTCGCAGAGTGGCATCCTCGTTATCCTCGCCGAACTGTACCGTCGTCTTCGTCGCCGAGCTACCTCGTCGCCAACCCGTGGGGTAGAACAACAGTCATTGCACGCGTTTCCGCTTTAGCACCAGCTAATGTAAGTTTGCAATAAACCACGTTTTAGCTCTATTTGCCTCTGCCTTATTGTGTTTAAACCTTACCTCGGTGATCCAATTCCCACTCTCTCTCCTCGATCTTACCCCGTAACACATGGCGCCCAACCCAAAATCCCACATTTTTTTCCTTCCAAAATCTAACCCGCCGAGAAAGAAGGAGACACATTCTCAATTCAAAAAAATACTCTAGTATGAACAAAACTCTTACTTCCGAAACTTATCTCTGACAGAATTATTCATACTACCTGATCTATTTGCCATGCCTTTTTCTAAATTACCATTTAAGGATTGATTTTTGAATATACAACGATTTATATGTGCCTTTGAATTAATATATGCTCATGATAATGCGTGATACATTGATTTCTATGTGAATTTTTTTTTGTGCCATGATTCTCATCTCTATTACCATGCTCCATAATTTACATGCAGTGATTTATATGTGTTCTCGACTTAGATATCGTTATACGTGCCGTTTCGAAAATCTATTAAAAAATATCACAATGTGCCTACTTCCGACATTTCAGGGAAAATGATTTAGATTAAGCAAAAGTATAAAACCAAAACCGGAAACAAATTACAAAACATGATTCTTAAAAATTTAGAACGAAGAAAGAAGGGTGCTTAACTTTCAAATTAAATAAAAATAAAATAAGACAATAAAAATCAAAATAAAATCATTTAAAATAAAACCTAGTTTCGCAAAGCCAAAAGTTTAAACGAGCGAATTAAGAGGTCGGAAGAAGTTAAAAAATAGGTTTTGAAAAACTAAAACCAACAATCGGAAAAATGATGAAGCCTGAAATGAAAATTACATCGGGTTCCGAATCTTGTTAAATAATTCTAGTGTCGGACGAAACGAACCGTTCAAGCGCGTAAGCAAGTTCGCACGGGCAGCGAGCAATACACGCGAGTCGCGGCAAGGTCTGTTCCTTATAGGGCTATCTAGCCCTAGGAACTTTTCATGAACAAATACAAATACAAATAATTAAAATTGTAGAATAAAAGGAAAATTTTAAATTGAGAAACCACAGTGAACAAAGATATACAAGGTGTCCCACCAATAATAAATTAAACACAACTTAGTACAAATGAAACTCAGGTCGGGTACGGTCAAAAAAATAATGACTAAACCCACTAACACAGAAAGCGATCACGATAATTTGGACTTGGAAGTTGCCACTGCACTTGCAATACAAAATATTAATACAAATAAGGCCACAACGAGACCAATAAGCGAAGTTATGGTCCCAACTCCACCCAAAAACACGGGCACTATCCCAAAAACAATTAACAGGTCAATAGGTCGCGGTAGAGGGTTCACGCGAAAAAACATAAAAACACCCAATATAAACAATAGGACAAATCAAGGCAGATCAACTTAAAGTACTCAACCTAACAGAACCTAAGCATTTGCGTTAGCTTGTAGCGTAGAGAAACCAAAAGCGGACATTAGCGACAAAACAGATGACTGGTACTCTACTAAACTCAGACAAGTGACAAAAAGACCGGAAGAACAAGAAAAATGGCGAATCAGAGATTCGCAACTCTATTTTTACAGAACTACTCTCTTACCAGACTCTAACCCATGGAAACTCGTCGTACCTAAAAAATTACGAAACCAAGTTCTAAAAGAAAACCACGATGAGGTACAAGTAGGACACTTAGGCTCTGAAAAAACGCACGCGAGAATGTGTTCCAGGGATGTTTTCGGAGATAATCAAATACGTAAAAAATTGTAAAACATGTCAAAGAACCAAACCGAGTAACCAACAGAAATGAGGGCTAATGGGAAAAAGAATTGTAGAAGAACCATGGACCATGATTGCTGCAGATATCATGGGTCCGTTACCGATTTCAAAAAAGAGAAAGAATTAATATTTATTTATTTTTGTGGATCTATTCACAAAATGGGTAGAGATAATCCCGATAAAAAAAGCTAACGGGATCACAATAGAGTCGGAATTTCATAAGCGTGTCATTTCGCGTTGGGAAACACCGCGGATCCTCCACAGTGATAATGGCACGGAATTTGCCAACAAAACCTTAAGAGGTCTAACCGAAAAATTCGGTATCAGACATACTAAAACACCAAAATATTACCCCCAAGCCAACCCAACCGAACGTTACAATAGGACAATTAAACAAATTATTAAAACCTATCTAGATAATGATCATTTGACCTGGGACGAACATATAGACGATTTGCAGTTTGCAATAAACACTAGCAGAAATTCGTCGACCCAATTCACCCCAGCATTCCTAAATTTAGGCCGCGAATTAGAACCCATTCAATCACTCTGAAAAAATATAGAAAACGATAGCGATATTGAATTTCAGAGCGTCGACAAATAGACTGATAGATTAAGAAAGTTACAAATAATTAAAGAGAAAGTTCAGAAAAACCTAGATCAAGCAAATTATAGACAGGCCAGTAATTATAATTTAAGAAGAAGACCAATAGAATTTAAAATAGGAGACAGGGTTCTAAAAAAGGTAATCAAACTGACTAACAAAGCGGATAAAAGTCGGGTAAGTTATATGACCAGTATGAAGGTCCTTTTATTATTAAAAAGAAAATTTTGCCTACGATTTACGAACTAAAAAATCCGAAAGGCAAGAGTATAGGTACCTGGAATATAAACAATTTTAAATTAGAGAACGCAAATATTGACAACGAGAAATAGGCAGTTGAAGTACTAGGAAGTAGGTTAGAAGATTTAGAATTAGGCAAAGGCAAAAATGGCAAAAGATCAATGACACTAAGAAAACAAACAGATTTATAACTCAAAAATACAAAACTGACTCAAGTAACCCAAAAAACTCAACTCAATAGATTTTAAGAACAGAAAGACAGTACGAAAGTTTTAGCTTTCAGAAAGATGGACTATATAGGCAAGTGCAGACTGTGCATGAACAACATAACAGAACCGACCATAATAGATCACTTCAATAACTGCAGAGCCATGCAATGTGTAAACCTCCGCAGAGCGGCAATACCAGAAAATTGCTTCAAATATCACCCACACCGCCACATCTGCCAAATGCTAAAAGAAGAACTGAGACACTGAGCTGAACAAAAACAGGAGAAGGAAGACAAACCTGAAAAACAGGAAGAAAATCCAAGGGCTTCAGAAGGTCCACCATAAGAAGGCGCAGTGGAAGGAAAAACAAATTGGAAACCCCAAAAAATGAAACAAAAAGAAAATTCAGTGGCAAGCCATAATTACGAGGCAGCAGAAATAGAACACTACCTAATCTTCGAGAGCTACGAAGGCGGCTACATGAGAGAACACAAAATGGGAAAACCCGAAGAAGGCTGAATTGGCACAAATAAACAGAAGGAAAATCCAGGAAGAGAGGGAAAGAGAATTATCATGGGAAAATACACGTAAAAGAAGAGAAGAAATGGAAAAACAAAGAAAAGAAGAAAAAAAACAAAAGGGAAATCGAGAAACTCGAGGAAGAAAGGTTCATCTACGAAAAACAAAAGAAGAACAAGATGAAGAAAGATTAAAAAGAGACTGAACATTTTCTTGACATTCTACTCCTTACAATTTTTTTTCTCCCTGTTCATTAACCTCACTCAAACATAATTTTACACAAAAATCTATGTACTCTAAAAAGACTCAGAGGACTACAAGAATTAAGCCACATAATAAACAATCTCTTAAATTAAAAATTTGGTGTCAACTTAATCGCAACTCAAAAAGACAGTTTTTTTTCTTTCTTTATTTTTATTTGTTTATATTTGTTTCAGGAACCAATAAACCATGGAGGATAACTGGCAACAAAAAATCAACGAAGACACCGCGCTTTTACAAGATAGCTTTAGAAATAACACAGAGAATTTTAAATACCAATTTTGTGGCAACCTTATACAAAAACCGATTTACATAATACACGACTCCTTTTGCAATAATAGACCGTTTAAATACAGACAAAACTACACAACTCCAAACGACGACGGAAAAACATACAAACAAGGGGGATGGGAATACATAAATAGACAAATTCAAAACGTTCTGAACATTAATATAACAAAATGTAACCACGAAAGAAAAACATCCAATCAAACTTGGGAACTGGACATACTCATAGACTCCCAAACCGTACAGGAACTCAACAGAGAACTTGAAAAAGTTTCAGGTATACACTCAACCCCCCGCGGGAAGGGGGGGGAGGGAGTAACGGAATTGTCACCATAATTAGGAACTCGATGCGGCCCTGCACTGAAGGGTTGCCTGGCCGCATCCGAGTAGAGGCGAAACCCCCCGAGGGGCCACGAAGCGTCGCATGACGCGCTTGCTATCGCGGGACTAGCCAGTCTGGGCTTACTCGTCCCATAGAACACTTGTTCTGGGTCAGTGCAAAAGTGTCTTGGTTCGCTTTCGTTTTGGTCGGCCTCTTTTCCCGACTCTCCATCATTGTGGCTGTCGTCGCAGAGTGGCATCCTCGTTATCCTCGCCGAACTGTACCGTCGTCTTCGTCGCCAACCCCTGGGGTAGAACCCCAGTCATTGCACGCGTTTCCGCTTTAGCACCAGCGAATGTAAGTTTGTAATAAACCACGTTTTACCTCTATTTGCCTATGCCTTATTGTGTTTAAACCTTATCTCGGTGATCCAATTCCCACTCTCCCTCCTCGATCTTACCCCGTAACATAGTTTTCGGATGGAGAAGCCACACAACTTAGCTACTGTATCTCAGATTATACACTCGAAACTGCCGTTGTCTACATATCCAGTCATCAGATACTTCTGGTTAACGATCACATCTTTTTAAGTAGGCCTAGTGTTTATCACCTCCGTCGTTCTCGTTTCTTTCTTCTCATCGGTCACCTTTGGATTTTCAGAACACATTTTACCGATATGTCCCGACTTTTTGCACTTGTAGCACAATAATTCCTGATTTCTTTCCAGTAATTGGCTTCTTCTCAGAGTGACCCAATTTTCCGGATTCTCCTCCACGTGGCTTATCGGGTTTTCCTTCAGGCTTTCCTTGCAGTATTACTCCCTTTTAAGTCAGTGAGGTGGTCCAAAAATTCGCCCTCTGAAGCGTGTGTACGTGCACTTAATTGTAAATACAAATCCCTAGACCACACACCGGACAGGATTTGCTTTTTTGTCTCCATAAAATCTAAATTCAATTTTCTGCATAGATACATTTTGTCTACCACATATATCATGGTATCTTCGTGTAGTTGCTGTTTTCTGTCAGACAGCACCCGCCAAATTTGAAAAGTCGAATAGACATGAATAAAAATTCTTCACAATCTTCTTTTGAAATCGTCCCACGTCTTAATTAGGTGGCGCTCGGCCGACCACCACTCACGAGCCGAGTCCGACATACCTGTGGTTGCTGCCTTTAGGATTGTCGGTGATTCCCGTTTAAATACCAGGTGTATCAGCTTAAATCCGCTGTTTGCTCAGAGATGGTGGTAGTGAACATATTTAGCTACAATAGAAACGTCATGCTTTTTTTTGTGTGAGTTCGACACCTGGCTACATAAATCAGTGCACATATTCAGTTTTTTTATACAACAACATAAATTTTTCCTTGAGTAATCATGTCTAGTTTTGTGCCAGAAAAGGAGCATTTGCGGGAAGCTCTACTTTTTTGCTTCAATTTGAAGAAATCGGCTGCCGAATCACATCGAATGCTTGTGAAGGCCTATGGTGACAGTGCTTTATCGGAAACAACTTGCAGAGACTGGTTTCGTCGGTTCAAAGACGGTCATTTTGACTTGAGTGACAAAAAGCGTGAAAATCGGCCCAAAAAAGTTGAGGACCATGAATTACAGGCTCTTTTGGATGAGGACGATACACAAACACAAAAAATGCTTGCCGAACAGTTAGGTGTTACTCAACCGGCCATTTCCATGCGTTTACATGCCATGGGAAAGATCCAAAAAATGGGAAAATGGGTACCCCATGAATTGAACGATAGGCAGATGGAGCGACGCCAAAACACATGTGAAATCTTGCTTGCTAGACACAAAAGAAAGTCGTTTCTGCATCGTGCGGTGACTGGAAACGAAAAGTGGATTTATCTTGAGAATCCGAAACGAAGAAAATCGTGGGTCGATCCCGGACAACCATCAACTTCTTTTTCAAGACCTAATCGCTTTGGACGCAAGACGATGCTGTGCGTTTGGTGGGATCAGCAGGGTGTCGTCTACTATGAGCTATTAAAACCTGGTGAAACTGTCGATGCTCACCGCTACCACCAACAACTAATCAAATTGCGCCGTGCTTTGCGTGAAAAAAGGCCGGATTATGAAGAAAGACATGAGAAGCTGATTTTTCTTCACAACAACGCCCCATCGCACACGTCAAAAATGGTCCAAAACTACTTGAAAACACTCAACTGGGAGGTGCTACCTCATCCCGCTTATTCACCAGACCTGGCCCCTTCTGATTACCACCTGTTTTCGTCGATCGGTCACGCGCTTGCTGAACAACACTTCGATTCGTACGAAAACGTCGGAAAATGGCTTGACGAGTGGTTTGTATCGAAAGATAAAGACTTTTTTTGGCGTGGTATACAAAAATTGCCCGAGAGATGGGGAAAATGTATAGCAAGCGAGGGAAAATACTTTGAATAAAGTTTATTTTATTTTCTGCAAAAAAAACGACCTCCTTTTGCCTAAAAAACAGCTGGTAACTTATATATACACCTGGTAACTTGGCCAAATCTTCGATGTCCTCAAGCCAAATCTCTGCCGCTCGTGGTTTCCCCTTTACAGTTGAAAGAAGAATTAATTGATTATTATTATCTTCTCTTAACTTTCTACCAAAAAGATGAATTTTCACCAGCAAATCAAATAATTAAATTTACAGTAAAAAATTAGTTTTATTTAAAAAAAAAACGAAGTTTCATCAAAATAGTTCAATTTTCAACCAAACCTTTTTCAACTAAAATCCAGAATCTTTGACCAAGAACATGAATTTCCAACAAAGTAGTTAAATTTTCAACTAAAAAGACTAAATTTAAAAAAAATCTGATAGTGAAACTTTCAGTTTAAAAAACTCATTTACAACTAAACAAATCAATTTAAATATTTGAAATCTTTGAAATGTTCTATTTATACCAATTTTTAAATTGTAAAGTACGTGTAAATACTCGAGTATTTGAATGAAACAATTCCGAATAAAAAATGTGTTCAACTCTAATTTTAAACGTTTAAAATTCATAACAGCTCCACTGTCACTGCTTTTATTTGCAGTTTACTTTAAATTACTTCAAATGACAAGAATTACCTTCAGGAGTTCCAATTTTTAACTGCAATGGCCGTGAACAATGTTTTTGGACCAAAATAAAATTTCCTGTGTGTTTGAGCTTCTTGAAAAATTGTGTTTTCTGCTTATAAACACCTACAGTGTGTATTATTTATACAATTTGTTCATACATTATACGAATTCTATTTTATCACAAAATGTGCATTTGTTTACCTAATTTGTTTCTAAAGTGAACAAATAGTGAGGAATAACAAAATTTTGCCTGCAAAATTCATTGTCCATATAGTTTAAAAAATAATAAAAGAAACCACGATTTCTTTCTGTCCATAAATATCTGCTAAATACCTTTGTTTATACAATTTGTTTATAAAATAAACAATTAGCGATGCTTGGCAACATTTTGCTATAGAACATCATTTGCCACATAATCCCAATAAGATCAGAAGAAAAACGATTTCTTTTCGCTTAAAAACGCCCAAAATGTGCATTTGTTTATGTATAATTGGTTTATAAAATAAAGTCATATTAATGCATCGCAAATTTTGTTCAGAAAACATCATTGGTAATATAATTGCAACAAGATTAGAAGAAAAATAGATTTCGTTTCGATTAAAAACGCCTAAAATGTGTATTTGTTTACATCATTTGTTTATCAAATAAATAAATACTGACGGATGATAAATTTTTTCAGAAAACATCATTGGTAATATCATTACAACAAAACTAGAAGGCAAAAGATTTGTTTCTGCCTATTACTGTCTGCGATGTACATTTGCATATAGAATTAATTGATAACATTCAGTCTTGAAATTTGATGGCCACGTATCATGCAAGCGATAAAAGCAAACAATTTTAGAGCAGAAATATAGGGTAGGGTGGGGCGAGATGGACATAGTTGTCTTTTTAACGTCAGTATTTAAAATATGCTAAGTCATTGCTTGAAAGTAAGTCCTTATATATATTCTACATACATTTTTAATTATAATTATGCAATGATAAAAGTAAATAAAAAAGTATATGCGGAATTAGAAACGAAAATAAAAAAGTAGTGGCACTGGGGCGGGATGATCCACTTAATTAAATGACTTACACATATTTTTCAAAAATTTTACGGAACATTTAAAGCATTTAACGTTAAAATGATGCAATCCTTAATCCCAACCTCTACCGTTACTCACTCTACAAACAGTGAATAGAAAAACGATTTATATCTACATGTCTTTAATAATTGTTTCACAGAAATAAATATAACCATTTTTTGACTGTTTCGAGTACATGGTCTCAGTCAAAGTTAAATTTTACAGTAAGAAAACTCCCAAATACTAGACTGGTCCTGAATTTCATATATACTGGGGTTTTAAACCGTTTTTCTAATATGTTTGCCGTATTTTTCAACCATAACAATGTTTTTCTCATTTTATAGCATTTCGCGAGTTTTCAAACAAAGTTACTTGAGAAATATACCAGAAAAATAGTGCTCTCTTCTGGTTGCCATCAACTCAGATTATATTATAATACAGACCCATAATTAGTGCAGCTGTTAAACTTTTTCTGAGCATTTTTCTCGAAAAGATTAGTTGTTTATACGTTTGCACCATAATAAAGACACTGCACAATTTGATGCAATAAAACACTGCATCTTAACCTACTGAATGCTATACACTAAGAGATTAGGTTAATGCACAGGAAGAGGTGGCTCATACCGCCCCAGAACAGTTGCTCATTCCGCCCCATATGACACTTTCCAGTAAAATCAAAATTTCACCTATTTCTGTTTTACAATTATATAAAAATTTGTTGAAAACGTAAGGTTTAATAAATAAGCTATCTAAATAACCACTGGAAAAACATCTAATATGTGATTTTGTGTGATTCTTGGACTTTCTAAACAAATGCAAAATAGCAGAATACAGGTCTTAAAATTTTTATTTTCGTTTTTTTCAAATTTATTCAACATTAAGGGAAAATTTTTTAAAAAGAAGCTTGATAACGTTCTTCCAGATATTAGTGCAAAGAACAGTTACAAAAGAAATGATAGATTGCGAGAAAATTGACTGGTTCATCTTACCCCCTATGTTCATCTCGCCCCACCCTACCCTACTTTGAAAATGAATATTCCTTATTGTCGATTATTTGTTAATAGAATTTGTTTATAATAATTACCTTTACAAGTTAACCATTTTTTTCTCTCTTATACATCTGTGCATTGAATCCTAGTGACTTGAAGTATAAGACAAATTTTATTTAGGACATACGTAAAACATGAAATTAAAAAAATCGACACTTTTTTCGCTCTCTGCATCAACAGAAAAATTTCATAAACAAAAAAAAAAAAAATATAAATCACTCTCAACGTTTTCTAGAAAATTTAATCCTGAATTTTTCAACAACAAAAAATCTAAAATCGGTGCATTATCGCGTTCTAAATGTCATTTTAAACATCGTTTTTTATTTCACCCCACTACGTCTTAGACACACATCTGGCGAAAGAGTATCGACACCTAGACCCGATCCTGAGCCGATATATCGCATTCCGAGCCAAAGTCGAGTCGAGCGAAGCCCGATCAAGGGTGTCAACAACACGATCCCGATCCGATCACGAGAAAGTATCGTATCGAACGGCACCACTAGTACGAGAAGATAATTATAAATGATCTTGAAGCTAATTTTACAATAAAAAAGTTCTAGAACGTCACAGTCGGAGCAGGTCAACATTTTATAAATAAGAGTAATTTCGCAAATCTCCTAGCTCACGTGGCTGATTTCGGCATTCCAGCAGAGTGGCATTTCCATCATATTTTTCATGGTAAGGGAGCATGTGATGGCATAGGGGCGAAGTTTAAAAAAATGCAGCAAGGTATAGCCTACAATGTTCCGCTGGAGATCGCATCCTAGAAGCTCCAGCTCTATTTCAGTGGGCAAAGAAGTACCCAAATTCGATGCTGCAGTGATCATTAAACGAATTCTGCAACACCATGCAATCATACCTACTAAACATGGGAGATTTCAATTAAAGAAATTTTCCTCGGCTACGGAATGCGACTACTATTCAAAAGAGACGAAACGAAAATACTTGTTCGACCACTTATTCAATGACTTAATTTTCCAAAATTCAAAATTTTTCAACATCCATTAGTGAACGTAATGCAGGCATTTGAATAAAGACAGTCTCAACCTTGTTAAAGGCAGAGAGTATCAAGTATACTAGGATATATCATTAACATTCGCAGAAACATTACAATGATGGCACCACGGCCTGCCACCGGTGTTTGAGTGCCAGTGTCATAAGCGTACCGGAGTACTCAACACTTATTTTTATGAATTAAATATTTTATCTCCACTTTTGGATCTATATACAGGGTCGTCCGAAATTTATATTATTTTATGTGTCCTCCCTTAGCTTGGACTACCTGCTCAAGCCTGGACCAGGGCCGAGAACATGCGCGTTTTACCTACATCTTATCCATGTTGGTCATTACCTCTAAGATGCTGGCCTTCAGGGCGTCCTTTGCGTTGTGAGATTTCGCGTTTACCTTTCTTTGAACTATGCCCGAAACGTAGTAATCAAGGGGATTGCAGTCTGGGCTGGATGGCGGCCACAAATATGGCGACCAGTGGTAATGCAGGTTACAGTGAAACGAAACCTGAGTCTTCCTGGACTTTTGTGCGGGTGCGGAATCCTGCTGGAACACCTATTCTCTTCCAGCTGCCACTTTGTCCATCTAGGGCTTCACAATTGTTGAATAGGCCGTCCATGTAACGTTCGGCGTTCAACCTGAGACGTTTTTTTTGTAGTCAAACCGCTCAATTACCTCCTTGGAGGTTTTTCTAGCGAGAAGTATTACCGCTGCTCTGCGGTCCTGCTCACGGCTCATCATCGTGCGTACAAACACAAGTGCAAGTTAATGCAAAAGAAGATCGCTTAAACTTAGAACGCAACGCCCTCTTTGCAGATTTACACTTGAGTGTGACGCCGGAGTGCCATCTTAATGTATTCCGGATTTATCTAGACGACCCTGTAGTCTTATAGAAAAAAACTAAGCTTTCTTTCAGAGACAAACAAAAATTTTTAAACGTGTCTCAAACGCGTAAAAAATCTATCAAAATTGTAGTGGCAAAACCTGTTTTCACTGCTATTGAAAAAGTCACAAATCTCTGAAATAGATGGTATCTGCACAATACCATTCCCGACTCACCTGAAACAATATCAACAAACATCATTCAAATTTAGCGCCATAAGGACTGTTCCAACAGTGAATTACTAGCCCCATATGGATGTCTACCAAGTCAACTTAACACTATCTACTTCTTCAAGGGTGTGACACTATGACGCTAGCTTACATGTAGTGATTTGAATCTGTGAATGGTCGAATGTACAGCAAGAGAACAGTTTTGAGTATAAAGCAAGAAGAAGAAGGCAAGGGAGACGCAGTTTCTCGACTCGTGTGAATGCCGCCCTGCTTCGCGCGTGCGTTAAACTTTACACTCGTCGGAAATGATTGCGTTTCTTCCCTCGGCATGCAATGTACTATTTTAAGTTGAATAATTTGAATCATAAAGTGTATTTCATGGAATATTTTTTTATTCAAGGTCCCTAAGGCCATGTAACACTTCCCGAGTCCTACTTTACCCACATTTTTCTCAACAACTCACATTATGTGCGCAGATCAGATAAAGTGTACTTTTTCTAATGTTTCTTTTTGCTATCTGCATAATAAGACATAAATAAGGAGCAATAAATAAATAAGGAATCCTGAAATAAGGAAACATATATTGTATTCTATTAGGGGAATGTGATACTTACCATATTAGCAATTCAGATTCCACATGTTTTTATCAAGGGTGTGCATACGGGTGTAAGTCCCATATTTCATAAATTCATTTTACTGGCTTAAATTAACTGTTTTGGCCAAACTCATGCCCCTGTGGTTGGGTTTAGTGTACGTTTTTTCACTATAATTTATAAGAAAACTATCTAGCACTAAAAAGTATATTAAATGCTCTATTATAAGATAAAAAAATTAAGGAAAATATTATTCCCTCAATGTCACACTCGAAAAAGTGTTTTGATCAATTTTGATCTCCGAAGTCATTGCTTCCTTCAGCATGCTCTTTTCATGATTTGATAGAGCCGGATAAGGAATACAAATAATGTTTTAATTCTTTTTTTACAAAAAATATGTTGGAGTTATACGCTATTTGATATTTTAGGTCCGTCCTTTTAGGGCAGTGGCCGACAAAACTTTTTGCTCGCTTTTCAGGTCAGGGCAGAATTGGCCCAAGAAATTTTTTTCGCCGGCCGGGCTTTGTTCGTCAACGCTATGGTTCTCCTGCGTAGGGTTCGGTTGAATTAGCTTTTCTCAGCCGCGGTTCATTGTGAGACGGCAGCAGGTACTGCCACGAGATTTTAACTGGTTTCAAAAATTAAATTTGTACTACTTATACAGCCTTTTGTATTTGGGATACATTTTTTATTACAGTTTTTTTTTCATGAGGGATTTCTCGGAAACTGTTGCTTCTTTCTGGATGTTTCTTTCAGGGCTAGATAGCGCATAAAAATAGCACAAATGTACTTTCTTAATAAAAAAAAAGAAATGCACACAATTTATACAGCTTTTAATATTCCACATAAAATTGTTCAAGGGAGACATTCCGACACGTTGACAGTGGATAAACGTTCCTTTCACGTTTCCATAGAGCTAAGTAATAGCTCGAAACATGTTTTTAGTTTTTTTTTGTAATTCAAAAATACAAAAGTTATACAGCAGTTTCTGTCAGGGACCAGGAGTAAAACGTTTTTCTCGGTTGAGGTTTCAAACCCTGAAACGACGAAAAATGAATCCTAACGTTTAACTTTCTTCAAGTGCAAAAAAAATTCACTACAGGGCGAAAGTGAACCTATCATAAGTAGACGGTACCTGCTTTTCAAGTACTCACAAATTAAAGGATTATAGAAGCAACTGGTTAGTATTTGAGTCTGGAGCAAATTTTCAGAGCGAAATGTAGGGTGGGCGCAAGATCTGCTCCTCTCTCTCTCTCTCTCCAAGCATGTTTATATGGTCGCACTCTTAAGAAATAGAAGGGTCTAGTCGTGGACCTCAAGGTAAGAGAATTCGTTTGGCCAGCAGAGACTGAGTGGTGGGGGTTACCTGAGAGCTAGGCATTGTTATATTCGAGCGGGCTGGGTGAACTCGTAGCTAGAACAAGCAAAACGAGCAGGCGAGCACCAATTTGTGAAATCGTTTTCGATCTCTCCACTAGTGGCCGTCCACTCCTACTCGTAGGTAGATACACGATTTTTTTTAAATACAAAAATCAGCTGAAACATAACAACATAATTTAAGGTTTTTAAAAATTTGTAAATATTCTTTGAAATACAATTATTTTTCATCAAAAATGCCAAGAATTTTAGATGAAAGATAGTAACATGACATAACAGAAAATTGTTCAGAATTGTAAATCTCTTCGAAACCTAATATTGTAACCAGAAGGTTACAATGTAAAGCCTTAGCTTAGGCTAAACTCCTCGCTCTTAGGAAGATGCAACGAATAATGGCATCACATAGAAGCGAGGAGAGAGCGCAGAATCCGCAGCCTCCCACTGCAGCATCTCTTACGCAAGCTAAGAGCAGAGAGTAGGGTGCGACCCATAAAAAGAGTCGCGCGGCCCAGAACGGGCAGTTGGGTGTGGCGAGCCAACTCGCGGAGTTTTCTTGGAGCGAACCTTCAGGTTGGCAGGAGATTATATCTCCCTCAACTAGCCTTATACATCAAACTAAGTGTGGGAAGTCTAGCTGACTTAGAGGAAATGTCTAACTCAGCAATTCTTCTCCAAAAAGAGAGAATACCTTGAAGAGGGGACGAAGATTGTATCTTCCAAATCCTGTTCAAAAAAGGACATTCTGTTGAACGAAACTCTGTGTAGCTGTACGTTATAGCCTCAGATATTTTCTTTTGATCTCTCGAGGCGTATCTCTAAATTGAGTTCTTGAGCAAATTGTGCATTTTTTCGCGTGTTTTTTAATTGAGGCCTTCTTAGGCATTATTACAAAAATATTCTCAACGATAGAAAATTCAATCACTATATACAGACGAGCTGAGCAAGATTATATCTTGTGTACGGGTCCAAGAAGTTGAGTGATTTAATTTACAATCTGCCATTAAGTTTAGCTTTTTATGAGATGATAGGAGTTGTACTCCTTCTCCGTATTAAGAAAGCGGCTAAGCCCGAATGCCAGAGAGAAGAAAATATTTCTCTTTTATTATAAGTTCGACCTGAGAAAAGGTCCCTTTTCACATTTAAAATATTTCGAGGATAAATCCTCTGGAGATTTTAGCTCACTACCTTACATACTATCTTTGTCTTTTTTAACAGAAAGAGAGTACACACCTGTAGTTTGAGGACGCCTCAACTCAGGGCCTTCTCGGAAAGCATGTAGTATCACGCCTTCGATTCTGTCGTTTACCTACCTGCGTAGGATCTTTTACGCTAGCTATAGAATGAACTCATTAGGATTATAAGACACAATAGTAAAGTGATAATTAGCTGGGAATACGAGTTTGAAATAGAATTAAATATAGTTGTCACCAAAGCAGCTGTATCTTGGACAATAAGTGTCAACGTGTGTTATTGGTTTTCGGTCAGTAAAGATTTGATCGTGTCAGGTACTCAGAATTTGTATCTCGGTCATTGACCTCAGCAAAATAAAGCGGACATTTCCTACGGGACTATTAAAATAAAAATATCTAGTAGCCAAGGATAAGGTTTGAATTTAGCATTATAGTGTTTTCTGGATAGCAATTCCAATGTATTAAAATTATAAGTATGGCAATTTCAGTAGAAATAAAGAGATAGATAAAATAGAGAAAAAAAACAAAAGTATACTTTTATCCACGATTGATTAAGTTAGATTTCATAGAATCGAAAAGCTACGGTTATTAGGGTATAAATTGATAGCGACAATTTGATGAATTAAAAGTGAAATAAAGAAATTATCCTTACATGGCGTAATAGAAATTTAAGTAGATAGATGATAGAGAACCCTTATTTTATTCATATTATTATTCAATATTCTTAAAAGGGCGAAATCAACCCTTATTTACTTCACCCATCAGAAATCGCGGTAACGGTTCAGCTGTAACCACGTCTCACGACCGTGAGATAGGTGGTTACAGTCTATGATGGACTCAATACGACGATCCGGCAAAAGTCTCGTGCACCCTGAGGACACGCAGCGACCCAAGGACGACCGCCTTCTGCATTTTCTCCGCAAGTGTCCTAGCATTTCATTCCGATCATCAGGACGACTAACTTAACAGAATATTCTGGGTACACCCATCGAAACTCCCTTTCTTTGAATTCTTCATTGCTGTGATGTTCTTCTCCGCTGGTGCCGAAAATTTGATAACGAACATGATATGTAGTTCCGATGTATTCGGCACTTCTCATTTTCGACAATTGGTTCTATTACCCTAGGAGAGTTTGGCAGAGCGGTATCAGGGCTAATGCCGTAAGAATGACAGAGATGGTAATGAAGAGCAATCTTAGTGCCGCATTGTGCCTTTGGATGTACGTCGTTCCCGCGTGAGTTGGAAAACCAGTTAGTGTGTGTCCTAGGTGCTCGGGGTGCGCATGACACTCTGCAGTTATCATAGGAAATGTCTTTCCTCAAAATGTGGCTTGGTACGCCAAAATGAAACCCTCCGTGCCCGACTTAAATCCGGATGATTTAAAGAAAGCAAATGTTAGCTACGACATCGTCTGATCCTTAAAATTTCTGTAGAAGATGCCGTGCATCCTCTTGTCGAGAGCTATTCATGGTAGTAATTCTCCAGTGCTGCTTTTATCCGGGCCTTCAGGATTGATCATTCGAGATGGATAATGTTTGATGCATTCTGCTCACCCCTGATACTGAAGTCAAGGCCAAGTGTTTCCGCAGCCTTCTGGGCTGGTTTGTACTAAACTGCTCCGTACCCCATTACTTCGTGTTTCTTAACCATTTCAAGAGAGTTTCGTCCATTTGCGATTATATGTGCGTCACCCAGAATTATCCTGGTGTAAAGATATTCGAGATTCAGTATTCCGCAACCACCTTGACGGCATGAGATGTAAAGTTGCGTAACGGACGACTCAAGGTGCGAGCTTTTGTTTATGTGCATAACATTTCGTGAGCCGATGTCGAGGGATATGAGGTCATCCTTCGTTTATGGTGCCACTCCAAATGAATAGAGTAGTACCGGGACGGCAAGCATGTTCGTTGCAGATACTTTGTTCCTCGCCGACAGTTCGGAAGACCAAATCTGTCAGATAAGACGTTTGTATCTGCATTGGAGAGCATTCTTTATAGATCTTACCTGAATCCGGCTCTGTGGCACGCCCCGGTATAGATAGGTCTCTCCAACGCAAAGGTGTCATATCGCGCTTCTGTCGACGAGCTCAGGGTACTCGGAAATTCCAGTAATTCGTCCTTACTTCAAATGGATCTTGGCGCATTTTTCGAACCAAATCTCCATTCGAATTTCCCAAGTGTACTTCCCGACAATGCATAGAGCTAGATTTAGTTGCTCTGCATTTTTAGCACAGATCGTGAGATCATCCATGTAAAATACATGAATGAACTTATGCTTTCGATATCCAGATTTGCCGCGGAAGTACCTTTGGGAAGTTGACGCTGTTCGTTGTCACACGATGTTTTCCAAATGAAATAGTAAATCTGGTTTTCCAAAGAGGCATCAATCTCTCTATGCACCTCACTATGTATGGATAAAACTCTACAGACAGATGATAAGTCCCTGGGATGTTGAATCGAAAGCTTTCGGGAAGTTAATCAAGGCTATCGGCAGGAAGCGCTGGTAGGATGCTGCATCATTGCAGACGCACCTATAAATTATCAGGTTCTCTCGGCAGCCTGCTACACCTATTTTCGAGCCACGCTGTTCGCATATCTCTCTCCATATAGGCCCAATTCTTCAGACAATCCTGTCGTTTAGGATATATGTAAAGATCTTATACAGCGTATTCAAACAAGTTATTAACATGTAGTTCGCTGGGTTAGACAAGTCATCTTTCATCGGTAGGAGTATAGTGTGTCCCAACAACAGCCACTGCGGAATGAGCGTTTCCGACTTTAAATATGAGGTCTTTCTGTGACAGGTCTGGCGGTTTTTTGGGACGAACCGTTCTTTTGACAAGGGTTGTTCAGGTGGTGGTGTTTTTTCCAAGCGTTCCTTCCACGATTCAGTAGAACCTGACAATTACTCGAAACGAGTTTTTAGTTCTTTGTTTAAAATTTATTGTGTTCAAGTTTGACAGTTTCATGTGTCCCCTAAAAACCCGGGTTTAGGCACTTACGCCCGAATGTATTGTCACCCTTCAAATATTTTTCTCTGAAACTTTGGGAAATGGTAAAAATATGAAAACGGAGGTAAGTAGTCTATTTTCCCATCATTTCCAAAAGTTTCAGTGAAGAATATTTATTACTGTGAACACAAAAATTCGGAAAATCAATTTCTAATATCATAAATCGACTGCTCCATGCAATATGGAATCAAGTTTAGATAAGACCGTATAAGGAATCAAGTAAGGTTATTCAGTATAAAAAACCAGGTTATAGTTGCTCTGTATATGAAATCAAGTCCACTTTTACCCACTTTGATATATGCACTTTTGATGAAAAATAAACAAAACCAGGCAGCTCAGAACACGCATTAAAAATTTATGGAATACTCGGCAATATTTACATTTTTATAGAATTTGTTTATACTTTATTACGTGCTGTAGAACGGTCTTCTTGTTTATTTTATTGCAAAAAATCGAACTGTTAAACAGCCTTGATTCCATATACAAAAGAATTATAACCTGATTTTTTTTACAAGAAATAAACGTAACTTGATCCTTTATACGGACTTACCAGAACTTGATTCTATATTGCGTGGAGCAGTAGAAATGTCACATGCTCTTAATTCAGTCCGGATTTAAGGGTAAGTTTCTTGAAAAAATGAATGAGGAGACTTTCTTTAAAAAAAAAGAGGAAATATAGGGGCATAGGAGAAAGACTAGGAAGCCTGTAATGTATTTGAAATACCTTGCTTGGATTCTTCTCTGCTAAGAAAAGCAGCATCAATGTCCTCCAACAGAATTATGGTTTGTTGTGGGGCTATAGCCAGCAGGTGGTTCAATCTATCATCTGTTAAACTACGTTCTGATAAATTTAAAACGCAAATACCGCGTTCTAATTCTCCGGCTAAAGCTGTAATGAAAGATGACTTTCCACAACCAGGTGGACCATAAAGTAAATACCCCCTGCGATATGGAATTCCTGTATGAAAATATAGAAATATATTTACGAAATCAGTCAGCAATGGTTAATTGTACTTTTTTGTAAAATATATGTCTGACCTCTATCGCTATACCATTCAGGATGTTCTATGAATTCTCGACAGTCACTTAACAGTTTCTCTGCAATACCTGTGTCTAAAATTACAGACTTCAGCGGTCTTCGTTTTCTAGGGTGCCCAAACTGTCTCCAATCACTTCCCATTGCAGTATACATTATAGTTTTTCCTTCGTGTTCTTTTAAAGCCATATACCTTGCTAAAGATAAGGATCAAAAGTAATTGCAGGCCTTTCTTAAAAACAGGAGTTCAAATACATTAAGAAAAAACATTTTCAGGGTTTTCGGAAAAACTAAAATGTCAAATTCCCTGATGTTTACAATACGTTTCTCTAATTATTATTATTATTTCATCTTGACAGGTTAATATAGGAAGATATTATTTGTTCATGCCCATCTGGATAGTTGCGGATATCAGTTTAGGGGAGTTTAATCATATTGTGGGGAAGTATCGAAAAAGCTTTTAACCTTCTTCGAGGATATTAAAGTAGATGTTTTTGTCCCTTCCAAAAGATGTGAGCTGTACCGTCTCAAACGGTATTCCCATTTGGATATCTATAGTTTGCTGCTCTCGCGTTCTTTCTACTTTTATCCACTTGTTCTTATACCTAAAATAATAGTAATAATTTGAAACCGTAAATATTTGAAAGAGTGGATTTATTTTAAACTATAAATTAATGCGTTTTTTCAATTGAACTCACCAAACAAGACTCAATTACGCTTCTGAATCATAAAAATTAAGTGTACATGATAAAATAGTAAAAATAGAAAAAATTTTATCGTCGACCTCGGACAATAAGTAGGTAATCGAAAGTCGGTTCATTTACCCTATAATTACAACCACTAACCTGAAAAAATGTGTTCCTACACTTGGTATAAATGCATATTTAGTTTTTACGTGGCCAGTTTCTTTCTGTTCGAAACTTGTTTCTACTGAAAGATGTTGAGTTTTCTTGGCACCTTTATATGTGATCCATTGTAGTAACCACTGATAACTTTTGTCACGGCACGGCACTTCAAGTGTTATCATGTAATGTCGCCTTTAACATAAAATATTGCTTCAATAGGTAAAAAGTATTTTTGAATTTCATATGAAACTCTTTCATTTTGTACAATTTTAAGATTCTACAGTGAAAATACTTTACTAGTAACAGTTTTAAAACTCGGCAGGACCAAGAACGGTTATAATTTGGAGATATTAGCGTTTTTCTGAATTAGAGATGAAAACAGTAAATTATTTTTTCACGAAAAAAGTATTTTCGACGTTCCAACTGAAAAAATGCCCCGATCGGTCGTGTTTCAACCTAGAGGATTCATCTTGGGCTTAAAATGCCGGAAATTTATTGTGGTCTGTTCCACAGAGGGGAGATCTGACTTCCAACAAGACTTCGGATAATGTCTCCTTAGATTTTCCCCCAACTACAGATGAAATTCTAGGAAGAGAATACCTCTGACAGGAAAAAGTTAATATTTCATTTTGGCATAATCATATAGTCAAGCAATCAAACCCTTGAAAAACCTATTCCTTCAATGGATAAGGAGCCGATGACTGCCAGCGAGGGTATAACGGATTATAAAGGAGTGGGCGAGTCTAGGTCCAGAAAAAGGAAAAGTTAACTTTTTTACCTTAATCAAAAACGCCAACCAAACCCTCCACATAACCCTAGTACCGAAACTAAAATAGGAAAAAGTCTGACCACACACACATACCCATCACTAACAATAAGTTACCTCCGTGGCAAGTGTAAGGCACAGTAAATGTCAGACGAGTACGTCTTAATAAGGAGCGAGAGGAGAATTTAAGGATATGACTACAAAACGTAGAGGAAAGGCGACTTCAGAACAAATATTTATATATAATATACAGGGTGTTTTTTTAAACTTGAGACATCAAAATATCTCAAGAAATACGCATCCTATGAAAAAATATCCGAAATGGGTACCCCAATTTTTTTTCACAGATTTAGATTCTCCTTCATGAAATATGTAAGCTTTATTCGAAATTTTTTTTCGATTCGTGACCCCCCCCCCCATGTCTCGTCGCTTTTCTTCTAG